>JBAMJV010004159.1:0-177770 GCA_037951105.1 Echinarachnius parma | reverse complement strand
CAAGTCTCTGTATTATTCTACATGTAAATGTAAAGTGCTTTAGCACCAGGATAGTGCAACTTCATACTGCAGTATGTGCATCATTTAAGTCCATTGCAAACAATGGCTCATATCATATAAAATGTATGCACTTTCGCAGTAGCTGCAGTAGCTGCAAAAATACATATTATGGCCTTCATAGCAACTCTACGTAAATGCCTGTACATAAATGCAATATCAAGTGTTTACATAGAAATGTTTGGAAGTGCCGATTCTGGCTAGGAAATGAGCTTCCAATGTTTACACAAAACATGAATACCATTTGTGTAGCTTCGGACTAGTATTGCGCTATTACCCTAAATTGCCTGTCCCCCCCCCCCCCCCCCCCCCGTATTTTGTCATGTTTGACATGCAATCAACAATGTATACCTGTAGAAGACCAACATGTTTTGATATGATGTACAATTTTTCACATAACATGAATACTGTGCGTGTACATGTAGCTCTGTGCTAGTAGATCATGTATTACCAGAGCGGTAATATCGGCCTGAAGGCAATGTTTACAGCCAGTGCCGTGGACCAGACGGAAAGCTCATAATCAAATTCCTAAATTACATTAGGTATGTAATCAGGATATGGGGGATGGTGTTGCTTTCTCTCCAGCCTCACGAACAGGATCATTCATTATGTTTTGGAGGTTTCACTAGTCTTACAGTACCATTTATTTTGAATTATTGATTCATTTCTTCATATTTTGTCTGAAATTTGTGTAACCCTTACTGTACACCAGTGTTGAAGAATTTGTAAGATTAGGTAGGTATGTAATCAGAATATGGTGTTGCTTACTTTAAAGCCTCGCCAACAGGAACATTCATTATGATTTGAAAGGTTAACTGTTAACTGTTACTGAATAATTTCTTCATATTTTGTATGAAAATGTTAAGTTGGTGAAAGTTTCTGAATTTCAAACATTCCTTTCATATATCTTTTGTCAGTCAATTTGCCAAATAAAAGTTACAATAACTAGGCCTGAGTCATGTCGGAATTTTTTTGTTCCGGAATCCGCCGGTGTTGTGCCGGTCGGAATCCGGTGTTCCGATAAAAAAAAAATCTGCCAATGAATGATACGGAACGAACACGCACTAGAAGGTCTGCCATGGTTTCGGCAGCGCAGGCATGCAGGCCCCGCGCTGCGAGACAGGCCAACTCAACTGCCTTGACTTTGCAAGCTAGTTGCACTCTTAAAAAGTGCCGAAAAGGAACGAAAATGTCTCTTATTTACTTACATGTTTGTATGGCTTTTAAAATAAATACGAGAACAATTACCTGCAAAAACAGCAACAACAAAAATGCGCTGATTATATCTCTAACATTTTCTAACTCGCTCAAAACTGCATGAACTGAAGCTAATAGTATTACAACGACACGAATAAGTCAACACTAACTTATACTTTGCGTGCAGGCTATAGGGTCTATTTTCCTACGCGAGATCCATCCGCTGGGGATTTCCCCAATTCCCGGCGTATCGATCTCGCGCAAGAAAATAGACCCATAACCTGCACACAAAGTATACGAGTGATATGGCGGGCTGTGTCGGAGCATTATTAGTACCGATATCGATAGAGGGCGGACTGGATGTCAACGTTTGAGAAACGTTTGATGACATATGGTACGGCGCAGCTAGCTAGCTCTGACTGATAGCGCTAAGCGCTAGCAGCTGCATGACTGTGCGGGGCGCGCCGGGGTAGCTAGCCTAGTCGATCGTTAGATCGGCTTTCATATAAACGCAGCGGATTTCTTGTCGTTGTAAGTTGCATTCGACATCGTCTTTCTTGTACTTTTTTGTCATTTGTTTTCTTCTGTTAGTTTTCTACTACAAAATATGAATTTTTGAGGAAAAAGAGGTTTTCCATGATTTTCATCGGAATACCGGAATGGAGAAAACATTACCGGAACACGCACACACCGGACGGATTCCGGTATTCCGTCCGTTCCGACCCAGGCTTAACAATAACTGGGTCATACGTAAGTGTGTGCGTGCGTGTATAATCAAAACCCATTACCAATAGTTTGATGTTGAAAGTGTGGAGTTAGTGATCATTTTAGAATTTTGAACACTCCTTTCATATTCTGTTTGTCTGTCAATTTGCCTAATTATTAAGTTGCTATAACATCAGGGTCATGTTTATATTTGTGTGTGTGTGTGTACATGATCTAAACCCAATACCAATTTTGAATACTCAATCAGCCTTTGAGAAAGGCTATGCAGGATAGATTGAAGGTAATGTATGATTCATGAGGTCATTGGAAGGGTACTATAAAACCCATCATCGCAGTGTAATGAGAACTGACGAAAAACCCAAACACACGGACCTACTCACACAACACCACCCTCTTGCCCTTTCATAATGATCCAAGCCTCCGCACTAACTTTTTGTTTCTTCTTGCCCATTTGGGCAAGTAAGAACATTAATTTTCACATTCTACTTGCCCGCAATGTAAAATGTACTTGCCCTCTTACTTCTAGATGAGATTTACACATATGAAATTACATTTTACTTGCCTGACATCACCTATTACTTGCCCCCGGGCAAGCGGGCAAGTGCATAATCACTACGTTGTATGTCAGGGCCAGAAATGAAGAAATTAACAAAATAGAGTAAGCTTGCGATGTAGCAGATCTTGTAAAATAATTTCTATCATTTTTATATTATTGTCAAGTAATTGCGAACCTTTGTTAATTGGTAATTTACAATCTACTATTTGGGGTGATTTTGAAATAAATTGAGGAACTCAAAAAGGAACCCGACCACAAAGAATATATGAATAATGAAAATCATAAAATGCGCATGTATGAAATTAACCTGTACACTAATGCTTGTACATGTACGTAGAGGCTACATACATGTACATGTATTTATAGCAAAGAAATGCAGAAGTATCAAGAGTAATGTGGAAATTGTGTTTGACCTAAGGCAATTCCGTGATCCGTTTTTCTAGAGGAAGTCAAATTTGCATCTAGGATTAGAAGTAATACCCTTCAATCCCCTGGGAGTAACCTACAACCTTCTCAATATATTGGGCCATGGAAGTATGATGGAACATCTATCTGGATTTGGCTGTATCATAGAAAATATGAAATACACATGAAATGAAATACACACCTGCATTAATGCTTGTACCTGTAGTTGTACAGAGAGGCTACATACGTACACGTTTATAAGCAAAGAAATGCAGAAGTATCAACGGTTATTTGGGAATTCTATTTGACCTAAGGCAATTCAGTGATCCATTTCTCCAGAGCAGAGCAAGTCAAATTTGCATTTCTGTAGGTTTAGAAGTAATACTCTTCAATCCTCTGGGAGTAACCTGTAACCTTCTCGATATTGGGCCATGGCAGGATCAGTTTGTCTTGTGGGAGGGAGGAGTGAACGTGATGAGTTTGAGTCTATTTTGGGGGCGGGGATGGTGGATGAGCGATGTGTTGTGTGGAAGTGTGGTACTGAGCATGTTGGGATGGGGTGTGTGGTAGGAGTAGTATACATGTATGGTTGGTGTGTGGCAGGGATAATTGTTCAGGTGTCCGGGGCAAATTAAAACAAGTGATATCTGTCAAAATCACTCCGTCAATGTGGGTTTTGTGTGTGTGTCACGTGTAAAAGCAATGTTTCGTGGCAGATCAGTTCAATTGATATTTATTCAAGTTCATTTTATTGAATAAACACACAAAAACGGTTATGTTGTATGAGTGACGTCAAACGCGTCGATGTGACGTCATGAATGAGTTAAGTGTACATAATGAGTAAATTACAGTTCGTTTGATGTCCGTATGCATGTGTGTATGTTTGTGTTGGAGTGTGTATGTGTGTCTCCGTCTGTATGAAGCCTAGAAAACGGACAAAATCTGGATTTTAAATCTGTCCGAATTACGTCACTGCCAATTATCCCTGGGTGGACACTTATCCCTGTCACAGGGGCAGGGATGTTGTGGGGGAGTGGGGGGGGGGGGGGGGGGGGGGTGGGGAGCTACAGAGGGTTGATACAGGCCACAGGTATTGTTGTCATGAACTGTCTTTGATTTCTATCCACATGCAACACAATATATTCTCATGAGTCCTACTGGGTAGATGCAGTGGTATCCATGTCCATGTAAATATTGCTTACTAGCGCTGTCCTAGATTCAGGGGCCCAGGTTTACCTGTAGATGGGGATGTGTGATTCGGTTGTGATGCAGCGAAAAAAATACACGGGGGCGGCGGGCGAATTCGCCCCCGAAATGCCCAAATTCGCCCCCGAAAAAAAAAGAAAAGAAAATTTTATTTTTTTTATTTTTATTTTTTTATTTATTTTTTTTCGGGATTTTTCTGTTTGGATTGTGATCAAATGCTTAAAATGATCACTTACAGCATTATAGCTTATTAGTAGCCCCTGAAATTCGAAAAAGAGCCCGGAAATTTGTAGCCCCCGAAAGTTGGAAAAGTAGCCCCCGAAAATGGAGCCCCCGAAATAAAAATATTAATTTTTTCGCTGTTGTGATGTTTATTTTGAGTAATAGAGGGTGTATATATGATAGCTTTGGATACTATTAGTGACCCATAATGATTTCATGGGAAAGCATGTGAATTTCTTTACATTCTAGCCTTACACGACACAGTGTAATCATGAGTTCAAGTGGGTCATTTCAAAGGTATCCATGTCCATATAAATATTGCTTACTACCGCTGTCCTAGATTCAGGGGCCCATGTTTACTTGTAAAATGTAGATGGGAAGAGAGTTTGGTTTTCCAGGAGCGTGAGATTTGTACAGACAGGTTATAAGGTTGGGTTTGGGTTATAGCAAGGAGGTATAAGAAGACAAAGTCATTCTTAAAGGGACTTGGTAACATTGTCCAAATCCTCAAAATAAAATTTTCATTCTAGCGGTTCCCTCATACCCTGTTGTATTCGTATTAACAATAAAATCATGGGACAGGTTTCGGTTTTTCAAATTTCCCTTTCGTTACAAAGATATGAACGATCGAAGTATTCAGATAAGAAAAACTCCGGGCGAGTTTTTCTTCTGTGTACAAAGTGAGTGCAGCGAGTTTTTGAATATCACTTTGCATTTTCGCTCATTACTTGGCCATGCAATGTCCATTTGACTTGAAATTTTCACACAATACCCTGTGGACATATGAGATAACAATACTATACATTGCAGCAACCATTCATCACTTTTTGCACATGTCAACAAAGTTACTAGATCCCTTTAACTATACCTCATTGCCTTAGTTATAGTCATATAGAGGGTTTATGTAGGTCGTGTGTAATTACTGGTGACCTAAAAAGAAGTTAACATTCTAGCCCCTGAGCGCGTTTCGAATCTTCTGGATAGATGAAATGGTATTGTGTCTGCCTTTCTAGCTCTGTCATACATTCAGTGGTCTCTGTTGGTTGTTGGGAATATGTGAGTTATAATTGTAGAGTGTATATATTGTATAGAGTTGTAAGGTATTGTGAATAGGCTAGGGTTATTGGGGTTAATGTTGGTTGTTGGGAATATGTGAGATATGATTGCTGAGTCATGAGTGTATAAAGTTGTAAGGTCTTGTCGGCAGGCTAGGGTTAGGGCCTGGGGGTTAATCTAGGTCTTGAATGCCTATTGTTGTTGACCTGAAATGACTTCCTTTACCAGCCCCTAAGTCTAGTCTAGTGTGAACATGGTACAGGTGGAATGATATACATGTCTGTGTACACACATGTTGCAGTCGTTATTGACATTCTGAAATGACTTTCTATTCTAGCCCCCCCCCCCCCCCCTGAGTCCAGTGGGAACAGGGTAGGTGGAATGGTATGCAGGTCTGTACACACATGTTGCAGTCGTTATTAGAGGTTTTTCGCTGTGCTACGCGGCGGCTCTCAACGACGCAGGAACGATCTATTGGTACGTCGGCCGCGCTAAAACAACTCTGTTTTACAAGCCGTTTCGCTTATTTGATCAACGCGGCCGTAGACATGAATGGTTGAACAGCTGGGCAGCACACTACACATACACACTACACTCCACACACGTTGCGAGCGACGTTTGACCTCGCTACGAGCGCTGCTGATTGGCTGTTTGCCGGATCGAGCGGTCTCTCAGCGCGGCCGCACAATTGACCAAAGACGGTCGGTGATAACAGTTCAGGAACGGAGGGATCGCTGATACTACAGGAAATTGGTGATTTTTGCACACGACACGTAGTTTGTACGGCCGCGTTGCGCTTGCGAAAAGCCCATAATGACATTCAGAGCCAGGCCATGTAGAAGGCTAGGGTTATGGGGGTTAATGTAGGTCGTGAGAACCTATTGTCGTTGACCTGAAATGACTTTCTATTCTAGCACCCGAGTCTAGTGGGTACAGGGTAGGTGGAATGGTATGAAAGTCTGTATACGACCATGTTGCAGTCGTTATTGACATTCAGAGCCAGGCCATGTAGTCGGCTAGGGGTATGGGGGTTAATGTAGGTCTTCAGTGCCTATTGTTGTTGACCTGAAATGACTTCCTATTCTAGCTCTTGAGTCTAGTGAGTGGGTACCTTGTATATGTGGAATGGTATGCAGGTCTGTGAACACATATTGCTTTCTCGAATCGTATGTTCACTGATAGTTTGCCCCAAGGGAAATTATGCGATGGGACGGTAATGAAGAACGGCTTTCTTACCTAGCGCTGTAACTTGATTGCTGCTATCATGACTTTATATTTAAAGCAAACCTCCACACTATCTTTTTTCCTTATACAGTGCTCGAAATTAGGGTAGCACAGGCCCACTAGACTGGGGCCACTAAAAATTAGCTTTGGGCCACCAAATTTCATTGATCCTTAATTCTACTGGCCCGATCAGGCAAGCAAATGTAACAGAACTTGTTATGTTTTTCTTTGTTTGGGGCCACCAGATTTAGGTTTCGGGCGGCCACTAGAAGTTGAAAAATCTTGTTTTTACTTGCCTGACTGGGCCACAAGGCAACATTTTTAATTTCTAGCATTGCATAACTTTTCAAATTGTACTTGCCCCAACAGCAAGTTTACTTGCCAGCTTTCTTCTAGATGGGATTTGAACCGAAGGAATTACTTTATTTTATCATGGTTGATGTCGTCAAGACTAAGTAATCCCCAGAAACAATCAATCCAACTCTCAGAGACAATTATCTTTTCATCCAGTCATAATTTATGCTTCTAGGATAGGAAATAATGAATGTCTTCACACCTTGCCGCTTGTGGAAATTAATCACAAAACGCATTCGAGACTAATCAGTCCAACTATCAGATACAATTATCTTTTCCCCAGTTGTTATTTTTCTTTCTTTGATAAGAAAACTTAAGTAAAGATTCTATATAATAACCATCCTCACGCCTTGCCACTTGTGGAAACTAATCGCACGATGTCATTAAGACTAAGGAATCACAAGTAATTATCAATCAAACTATCAGAGACGAGCATCTTTTCCCTCTGGAGGCATTACTGTTGTATCTTGGATGTGAGATGCTGAAAAAGAATTACCATCCTCGCACCTTGCCGCTTGTGGGAATTAATCAAGATCAAACATTCCCAAG
Source organism: Echinarachnius parma (assembly GCA_037951105.1). Taxonomy (NCBI): domain Eukaryota; kingdom Metazoa; phylum Echinodermata; class Echinoidea; order Clypeasteroida; family Echinarachniidae; genus Echinarachnius; species Echinarachnius parma. The sequence continues at coordinate 170,218 of JBAMJV010004159.1, read as the reverse complement.
TAATAATCAATCTAGCTATCAAAGACCGTTATCTTTTCCCTAAACACACTTTTTCCTTCAACAGGAAATCTCAAATCCTTATACCGTTCTTCTTGTGACAATTAATTTCAAATGCAATCAAAACTAAATGCGAAAAATTGTATTTATGCATTGTTTGGTAATTATAAATCTATAGCTTTCCAACACATCTTTACCCCCCAATCACGTTTCCGTTCAACAGACGACCTAAAAAATGTATCAATAATGAATATCTTCACAATTTAACTTTTATGGCAAATTGGCAATTAATCTCAAATGCAATCAAAACTAAGTACAAGGATTTTTATTCAAATGTATTGTCCTGGTCATTCAGTAAAGTAAATATAGCTATCAAAGACAATCATGTTTCCCCCTAACCATTTTTCCCTTCAACATATTACCTTGCATCTCAAAATGCCAGCAAGACCAAATCCAACTACAAAATACAATTATTTATCCCGTAATCACTTTCCCGTCAACAGACGTCCTAAAAAATTTATAAATAATGAATCTCTTTACACCTTGCCTCTTATGGCAATTTATCTCAAATGCAATCAAAACGAAGTACAAAAATATACATATATTTATAAATTATAAATCTATAGCTTTCCAAAGACCGTTATCTTTACCCCCAATCACTTTTCCCTTCAACAGACGACCTGCAAAATGTCTAAATAATGAATTGCTCCACAACTTGCAATTACCTTGCACCTTATGACAGTTTTATTTCAAATGCAATTAAAACTAACTTACAAGAATTTGTATTTTGTTTGGTAATAATAAATCTGTAGCTATTTCCCCCCCCCCCCCCCCCAATCACTTAAATTCCCTTCAACAGACGACCTACAAAATGTCTAAATAATGAATTTCTTCGCAGTAGTTCACACCTAGCCTCGTTTGGAAAATTAATCACAAAAAGCCAGCGTGTCTCCGGGCAAGGTCTCCATCCTTGATTGACTCCGCTGCGTTATCACAATCGGCAGTTGCGTGGGTTAATTCTCAATACCAATTAACGTGGCTCACATCTTCCCGCAGTTGTTTTTTTTCTTGTGTCCCCAATCGAGAATTTAATTTGGATATCTGCGTGATTGTTCAAGTATTTTTTTCTCTGAGAATACGGTCGAATTTGATATTAATTGACTTGAAATTAGCATGTTGTTTTAACGATGAGAGAAATATGTATTTTATAACATAAATTAACAATTTCAAAACCAATTAACACCAGCTCAATTCTTCCTGCAGGTTTTTTGTGTGTCCCCAATCGAAAATGTAATTTGGATATCTACGTGTGGCTTAAGTTTTTCTTGGAGAATAGGGTCTAATTTGATATTAATTGAGTTGAAATTATCATGTTGTTTTAAGAATGAAACAAAAATGGGTTAAAAATGAAAGTCTTTCTATGTAACCAAGAAGTTCTGAAATTTAGGACAATTAAATAGTTCTTGAGGAGCAAGAACTCAAGAAGACTTTAAAACAATTTTTGTTATTGGTATGATTGCTCAACATTATATTTGAGAGTGCTTGAAAATGGGGTAACTTTGTAGGAAAAAACAACATAATAAAATAGGAAAATTCTTCTTCCTGTTGGGAAATTATTGCTCAATTTGTAAAGGAAAAAAAAATGTGAAAACAACTGCTGATTTTGTACTATTTTGAATTCATTGAACATTGAAAAGAGCATGTTATTTCAAGATTTAAAAAGATAATTAAATACCAACTCTCCTCACAGATTGTTGAAGAAGAACATGAAAAACAAACACCTTGACAGCAGGTATTTCCTATTCAATCAACCTTGAAAAGAGCATGTTATTTCAAGAATAAAATGGCAGGATTTGAAAATGGAAATCCTTCTGATGACATGAAATGTCAAAGAAAAAGCTGAAAAGCATTTGGGAATATTTTCGCTCCATCCAGCCTTGAAAATAATAACAAGTTATTTCAAGAATAAAACAGCAGGATTTAAAAGGCAATCCCTTCTGATGAAATGTCAGAATAAAAATAACACCGCATTTGACATGGCACCATTGCACTTTTCAGGGTAAAAGTCTTTCATGGGCTAATAGTATGGTTGTTGTTTTTACTCAAGGCAGTACATTTTCCCTCTACTTTTGTGCGAAGGTTGTCTAAAAGTTGGTAGAAATCATTGAAATTATTTTTACTTCATAGCACTGGTCCGGTTAGGTTGTGGTGGCTTAGCTGCATAGCCTGTTATTTTCATAACCATTCACAGTCAATTAATTAATTAAATTGTTGGTAAAGGGTTGCTTTTTTAAAAATCTCTATTTTTGTGTGAAAGATGCGTAAAGTTGGTAGAAATCATGGGAATGATTGATATTTTTCTAGCACCGGTCATATATGTGACCGGCTATAGCAAAACCCGGTACTTGTCGGTAAAAATCAAAATGAAGATTTTCATACTATTACAAAGGCCTCATCACAAGCTTTTATTTGATGCTTTGTTCTAACTAATTGGTCAATAATTGGCAAAGATATGATTGTTTCAATTTTACAATCATAGGTCATTTATGCACATCGTGTGAACTTAAAAATGCCCATTACTTCAAAACATGAATTACCGACAAGTGCCAGGTTTTGCTATAGCCGGTCACATATGATCCCATAGGCTGCTTTCAGCGTTAGGTTGTGTTGGCAGAGGCAGGAAGCTTGCTTTTATTACCATTTGCAGTTAATTTTTAACACTCTTTAATAGCTAAACAGCATTTGGAGTTTTGAGAATTAAATGAAGCATTCAGAGTAAGGCTGTTGTGACTTACGTGTAGTGCGTAGTCTGTTGCTTTGATAACCATTTGCAATCAATTAATTATATTTTTAAGGTAAACATTGTTTAAAGATTCTAGGCATAGGAGCATAGCCAGTTGTTTTTTATTTAACCATTTGCCGTCAATCAATTATATTTTTTAGAACAAATTTTGAGTTTTTAGAATTAGATATTACATTTGCACACAGCAATAGATCGACATCTACCTTAGATGAGTGTAATGCGCGCACGCAGGAAACTATCGTTTTGCATCATTTCGGGGGACAGTAAAATGTGAAAATTCTTGATTATCCTTGTCCCAATGTGTGAATAGAAAGGAAAATAGTGCGCTGGGGTTTTTAGCTCATCCGGCCTGAAGGGCCCGATGAGCTTATGCCATGCCGTTGCGTCCGTCGTCCGTCCGTCCTTCCGTCCTTCCGTCCGTCCGTCCTTCCGTCCGTCCGTCCGTCCGTCCTTCCGTCCGTCCACAGTTTTCAAAATGCTTCTTCTTCGTTATTTTTCAACCGATTTTGATTCTGATTGGTTCATAAGATAGGGCTAGGAGGGGGATTTAAAACTTCTACACAGAATCGTGAAATTCATTATCTATGGTAATTTATGCAAATTTATTCGAAATCACAAAAAATGCTTCTTCTCCTTCATTTCTCGACCGATTTTGATTTGGTTTGCTTTATCTGGTAGAGCTAACTTTGGCACACTAAACTTCTACACAGAATTTTGAAATTTTTTTCCATTCATTAATTATGGTAATTTTTAATTTTTTTAATTTTTTAATTTTTTTATTTTTTTAATTTTTTTTATTTTTTTTAATTTTTATTTTTTTTGTTTTTTTGTTTTTGTTTTTTTTAATTTTTTTTTAAACTTTTTTTATTTATTTATTTATTTATTTATTTATTTATTATTATTTTTTTTTTTTTTTAAATTAATTAATTTATTATTATTATTATTATTATTATTATTTATTTATTTTTTTCCCATGTCCCTTCCGGGGCGTCAAATTTATATTTTTTTCACTCTAATTTTTTTAAATTTTATTTTTATGTCCCTTCCAGGGCATCAAATTTTTATTTTTTGACCAGTTGAAAAGTGTACCACATGAAATTTGCGATATTTGATGTTGCGAGATGGCGGATGAGCGCTACGTCATCTGACATAATAGTTACAATAATTGGACATTTGCATTTGGAAATGTTTTATGAAACTGAAGTTTCTGAGTTCTGAAGATATGATGACACACTCAGTACCCCGGTATCCCACGTTGTGTAGCGCCATCTTGTGTCCACCCGAAGTACAACCGTACCGCAGAGCAATCGTGTACGGCGCTGGTATATTGCGTTGTGCATGCAGTGCTTGTATGCACGCTACCCCGGCCGCAAAGAGAGCATTTTGAACGTAAATAAAGCATAACAAAAATAATTTCACACTCTTTGGTACCCCAGTGTAGAGCCCTGAAAAATAAATAAATAATTAAACAAAATGGCGAATTTTCATTTGGTACCCCAGGGTACCATTTATGTCATCATATTACCAATGCTACTGTGCAGCCTAGCTGCATAGTAGAGATCATTGACCCTCTGTTTCAGTCTGTCTGTAGAATGTAATGTATGCTAGCCCCCCTAATTGCAATACAATATATCTAGAATATCATAACACAGCCACGGTGCACTTTGTACTGCGTGAGTGACTTGGGCGAATTTTGATTGCCATTCAATATGCTTCTATGCTGATTGATGCTAGTAAAGTTTGCAGCTACAAGATTGGTTGAGTGCAGTTGACCATGCCCTGTTCATATCATGTTGATGTGTTCAAATGGCAAATGAAATATATATACTTTCTGTGCCTGTCTAAACACATAACTTTAAAATAAGTGTACTTTGAACTGCATGATCAACTGGGGTGAATTTTGATTGCCATTCAACGTGCTTCTAAAGATGCTGATTGATGGAGTGAAGTTTGAAGCTACATCATGTATACATGCATGAGATTGGCTGAGTGCAGTGGGTCATGCCCTTTTCACATCATGATTATTCATAACACGGTTAAAGACACTGCAATGCGAACCTATAGACGGTGTTTCAGAAACTGTTACACTGTATAGAACAGCATCCTTTCTTCAGAACCAGACCTGTGAAATCTTGCATGGGTGGGACATATATGCAACTCTTTATCATATTATATGTAAGCTCGTAAGTGGGGGTATAAAGACATGGCGGCCCCGTGAGCTTGTTTTTATGTCTTCTTATGTCTCTGAGTGAATTCGGCCCCCGAAACAACCAAAAAAATACACGGGGGCGTTTTTCTCCCTCAAAATTTTCAAAATGGCCCTCGTGAAAAAAAAAAGTATTTTTTGGTACAAAAAAAAAAGAGCCCTTGAAAATTTGTAAAATCTATAGAGTTCAATGCACTTTGGAGTGTCATTTTCATCTAGGCAAGCTTGAATTGTGAGTAGCCGCCCCAAATTTGTTTAAAATAATTTTTTCCCTGGGAGGTCAGGTTTTGAGTTGGGGAAATGTATAGAAGTTACTGGCACCATGTACCAGACCAAATGCGATGTAGACCAAATAGGTGTGGACCAAGCAAATATAAACACGAGAAACAGCGTGTTCACACACAACAAATTTTCATCCCGAAATCATGACTAAAGAATCATGACTAACGAAACGTCGTATAAAGAATCATGATTAACGAAACTAACGAACACAAAACGAACACACAAAAAAAACAAGATCCCAAAACAGCTGGCATTCAGCTGCACGAAACATCGTATAAGTGCGCAGTTTGCTACTGCGCAGTGTGCTGTCTTTTTTCTGTCTAAGCCACGCCCAGTTATACGAGTGTCGTATAGCGAATCATGATTAGCGAATCGACCGGGCGTTCACACACAAAACGAGCGTGATTCTTTAGTCAGCTCTCGTACGAAACGATGATCAAACCCCCGTTTCGTTAGTGAGCGTTCAGACACACAATTTCCGACAATTTTCGTCGTATAGCTAGTCAAGAGCTGACTAAAGAATCAGTTCCTGACTAGCTATACGATGACATTTTTGTGTGTGAACACGGGGCAAGTGTCTGTTGATTGCTATTCAATGCACTCTTGTTGTGATTGACGTCCATGTACAATGTAGCTACACAGTAGAACACGTATTATTTTATGAGTGTGGCTAAAGTGAGTTACTGTGAGCACAGGAGGCTGAGTGAGTCAGTGCACTGGTGGGCTGTCATCACCATTCAGGAATGTGTGGTGTGGGCAAGGTTTTAAAGCCACTCATCACAAATTTTAAAAGTGCTTGTCAAATGTTGACAAGCATGACAAAACAAATGTCAACCAGCGTGAAAATGTTAGCCCTCAAAAATGAAATAAAATGTTTTCCTGGCATCTCACCTTTGTTTTCCTTTTATCGTGTCTGATCCTAAGTCAATGAATTCAAAATATATTTGCATTTTTAAAAATCTTGAGCATTTTAGGCAATTATGACAACATATACACCCCATTATATCCCTCAAATGCTGTCACGTGTTCAAGGAACTTTTTGGCCCTGCCGACAACCAAAAAAATACACGGGGGCAAAGGGCAATTCGCCCCCGATACCTTTGGAATCGCCCCCGTGAGCCATGGCACGGGGGCAAAAAAAAAAAAAAAATTTAAATTTTTTTTTTTTTTTTTTTTTTAAAACATCTTTTTGCATGATCGGAAAGCGACAGAAACGTACCAAACATGGCATAATCGGATAGATCACATCATGATAATCCTTTATTAGACCCTTGAGCAGTAAAAACGATGTAAAAAAAAAAAAGAGCCCCCGTGAGCCCCAAAATAGCCCTCGTGAATAATTTCACGAGGGCGTTTTTCTCCCTCAAAATTTTCAAAATCGCCCTCGTGAAAAAAAAAGTATTTTTTTGGTTGCCTGCCGAGTATTGTAAATTACTGATACGCATGTGATCTCATAGGGCACGTTGTTAACAACCTGTAAATTAGGAATCAGCGAATGTTTACAATATATCATAGCTGCATTTATTCATTATTTGTCTTGTTTTTTTTTTCTTTCTCTGCAGATATTATGGAAATTCCAGACAACATCAAATTCTGCAAATCGCTGACAGTCGTTGATTTCAGTGGCAACCCATTATCAAGGTAATTTCTTTCTCATTACTGAATTATGAAGTCAATAGTTGTATAAAATATCTAAAGAATATCACCACCAGTATCCCATTTCATAAAACACTTTGCAATTGTTGTAAGTGTCCAATTATTGTAACTATTTGGTCAACAGCCAATCAGCATGGAGCATTACAGCTGTTGCCATGGTAGTTTCAATAATTGGACATTTACAACAATTGCAAGTGTTTTATGGAATGGGCTACAGATAGTTAATTATTTGTTTTGATTTGTTGTTTGTATACAAAAGGATTATTTTTCCTTGTATCAAATCTTGTGAAAGGGCTGTGCATGGTTTGCTATTCCACAAATAGACTATAGTTAATGAAAATTAATGATAAATGGGCATGGCTGGTTCTAGTCTCAGTTTCCTCTGCTTGAATACACTAGACTGGTTACAAATATACCATCCTGAGTGGTGAAGTGTGATGTCATAAATGATGTCATAAACAATTTTTTTAGAATTTTCAAATATGGACTTCATTTTCAGAAAGAGCATAACAAATAATGTCCAAATACCGAAAATCAAAGGAATAGGTTACGTATTGACTGAGATATGCTCATCCGAATGATTATTTTGTCAATAGGCAATCAGTGTTATAGTGCACTGGTTCCTAAATTTAGGAACCAGTGCACTATAACACTGATTGCCCATTGAAGTAAAATTCATTCGGATGGGCATATCTCAGCTAATATGTAACCTATTCCTTTGATTTTCGGTATTTGGACATTATTTGTTATGCTTTTTTTGAAAATGAAGTCCAAATTTGAAAATTCAAAAAAAGTGTTTTTATGACATCATGGCTTCTGTACTCACATTAAACCATCCCTGTCACTCATTGATTGAAACAAATTATCAAAACCCTGTACTTCCCTTTAAATAATGTGAGTTTGGTTAATTCTGTCTCTTTTAACTGCCACCAGTTCTTTAAAAAAAAACAAAGGAATGCTTTTTTCCCCCCTCAGCCCATGCAACCATCTTGCAACAAAACTATAAATGATTTCGTCAGTTCAGAGTAAAAAGGACGTTGAAGCAATTTTTTTTGTGTGTGTGTGTCGGTCTGAGCTTTCTGTATGAGTGCCAATTTTTTTAGTAATTATTTCTGTGGATTTTCTGATTTTTCAAATATTTATCCAAAATAAAAAAGAGCTCCATTGAGGGTCCACAAAGCTCCCAAACTTGAATTGAATTGAATTTATTTTCCACTTTCATAAAAAAAAAAACAATAGCATACATTTTGACAAATATACAATAATACAAAATAACATTACATAGCTATATTGCAAAAAACAAATTAAAGCACGAAAGCAATCAAAGTACAGATATGAAAAGTGGAAGGATCATCTGAAAATTACAGAGAACAAGTTTATTAAGGCTGTTGACGAGTCCCGGGTACCCGGGTCCCGCCAAAAAATGTCGAGTCCCGTGCGCAAAAAACGATACTCGATATCCCGAAAAAAAAGCAAAAAAAAAAAAAAAAAAAAATCGATTTACGAATTTGCTGTATTTTATAAGATGATTTATCGTCATAAATGCGCTGCATTTTTGTCACTTGAATGAACATGTTTCCCAGCGGCGTGACATGCCTATAGCAAAATCAACAAATTTCAAATAAATTTCGGGTACCCGGGACTCGCCCGAAAAATTATCGCGAGTCCCAGGTAGTAAATATACCCGAAATCGACAGCCTTAAAGTTTATAAATATAACGTCAAATATGATTATCTCTGATGTTCAAAATGTGACTTAGCGCCCTACTCTGTCTCAACCAATGATTTATCGATCATCCTCATCGTGCGTCGGGGGATCGCATCACACCGTTCCTGCCTCTTAAAAATAGAAAATCAATCCCCATTGATTCTACCCTTTTTTTCTTCTTCATTTGCTCGCTCGCATCCCTTATCACGGTGTTTAGATGAATACACAATACGATGTGGCGTCTGCGTTACATGGGCACAGATTATGCACAGAAGTTGTATGGGCATTTACGTACTGTTGGATTTGTTTGTAGTATGTGAGTGTATTGAGTATGTGTGTGTGTGTGCGTTTTTGTGTTTTGTTTATTAAATGTGTTATGTATTATTGCTTGTGTGTGTGTGTGTGTGTGTGTGTGTGTGTGTGTTTGTATGTTGCATGTGATTTAATGTTTGTATATTGTACAGTATGTGTGTTTTTGTGATAGTGTACTTGATGTGTGTGTTTGAAACTGAGGGCATACACATTTTAACTCAAAAGAGTATGCCTTAAGTTCACATGCAGATTTAGCTGTGATAAAATAAACACATGCATACATGTAAACCCTGATTAGAATATGATGTAGCACCCATGTGGAACCCCTCCATGGTTGCTAATGTGTTCATTAATTGCTTTATAAGTTAGGAGTATTTATATTAATATGTTTGTGATATTGGGAATAAGTTTTGTTGTAATACACTTTAAATGTATCCTACAGAGCCTATGATGGGAATCGGTACAGGAAATGGACAAGGGATTTATTTGGCTTTTAATTTAATAAATTGTAACTCCTAGTTTTATGTCTTTAAGCCGCTATTAAGGAGTGTTTGGATTACTTTAATGACCCAAGGAGCTAGGCTTTGTAGGTTATTGGATAAAGGATAATTAATTATTAAGCTTTTCATTTAGCACTTGGGTTTATTGTTAATTAGGGATTAAGATACTATTATGGAGAAAGCCTGGCTTGGTGCTTTATGTTTATATTGGTGTTTATTAACAGCTTGCCCTGGGGAAATTATGCAGGAGGCATAGTTTATTTGACTTTTGATTTAGGCTGGAAGAGGGTCCCCTTTGTCTTTAAAATTATGTTTGATAATATACTTGTTAGGTTGCATAAGCATTTCCTGTAGGGGCGGGGCTTATACATTACACCTCCCAAAAGTAGCTTTGGCCAATAGTAATTAGTTTAGGTCACCTCTTTCTAGTAATAAAATATTTAGTCCAATCATGTGATAATAAGGAACCCTTCCCCCCTATGATGTACAGGAATATTATTTCCATAGGGCCATGTAGTTAAGGATCCATATAAAAGAGAATGTAATAGGTAATTAATGATGAGTCACACGAACAGCAAAGGAATAGAAAGGTAGTCGTAATCAGGAGCAGTTAGCTCTCATCCCACCCAAGTTTCCCGTCATCTACCATCCTCATCAAACTAATTATTAACCAAGAAATATCGACAACTTATTTGGACACTTCTTTAAACCATCGGAAACTAGATTGAAAGGAGAACTTTACGCCGAGAATAATATATTGGAAGCTACAAATTCAAGGAGTGAACTTTAGCCCAAGAAGCAAACCATTATTGCTCGTGGCTCACTGGATCATTTTAGCAACAAACTAGTTGCCACTTTTGTGCCAAGGAGTCCCAGGCCATTCCCGCATTTTCCCGTCCAGAAGGTGCCCAGCCAGTAACCAGCCCCGTCCCGACGTCGAGCCCGAAGTCGCCCACGTCCTCGAGCCGTCGCACCATCCCAGCCCATCAGGAAGCGCATCCGAAACCGACATAACAGTATAGCTAAGTGGCCACCATTTACTAATTTCATTTTCCCTAACATATCCCTTCCCTTCCCCCTATGACCTTGATATAAGCATTTAGTAGTAAGTTAAGTAGGTATTGTTTTGATCCTTACCGTTAAGGAACGTTTGGCAATAATATTTATTGCAACTAGTATTTAAGTCTGTAAATTATATAAGTTTGTGTTAGTTGAAATTGATTGAGATGGGATTTGTAATCCCAACATGCATCTTTGTAAATAATAATTAACATTGGCATTCCACTGAAATATTATGCTTTATTCGATCGCTTTATTATTGTTGTTGGTGGCGTTTGTAAAGGTGAGTCAGGCTGGTGAGATGGTGGTTGTGGTGGTCTATGTATGAGTTGATGTGACCAGTTGGCATTGAACCTTAGTGTATTAGCTATCGAAAAGAACGGACCAATAAAACACTCCACCTCCGTTTACATGGAACCTACATTTAATGTAGATGCGAGGCGGATGTCCTAACCCCCAATTATTAGGATTACATAATATCTCTCTATTTGGGTGGTGGGTTGCACGGAACTCATGACCTTATTTTATGCGTTAATATCAGCACCATATTTTTGATAGTTATTTTAAGAAATTTATATATTTTGTTTGATTAAGTATTATAGTTAATTGGTTCGATGTTGACTGGTCCAAACAAATAAAACTGCCTTCTTATCATGCCTGACAAGCTTAACAAATAATTTAGTAGGAATTAATAGTATGTGCTCGTCCCTCTCAGCATTATAGGTACTAGTATATTTGTTTTTATACATATTGTGATATTTTGTTTTTGTTGTTGAATGGATTTTCTTTTTCACTTTTGGGTGTGAAGATTTTATATTATTTGATTGATACGATATTTAGATTTGATTGTATTATATTTTAGTTAAGTAGTACGGTAGGTAAAATGGCGAATTTCAAAGGGGACCACACAGTCTTTTTGAAAAATTTGACTCCCGACATTGGGATCAATGAACTCAACACATTTTTTGATAAGATTTCAGAGCCCGCAAATATCCAATTGGGGAAAGACTCCCTGACGCAAGAATTAACGGGAAGTGCATATTGCACATTCATAAGTGCCAGCGATGCAGTCAAAGCACTTACTTTGGACGAGACACTCTGTCAGGGAGTAAAAATAACTGTACAAAAGGTACCCAGGTCAGTTCTGGTACTTGCTGGACAAAAAGATCCAAATTCAGTTAGTAACACTCATGTTTCCCCACAAATTGTTCTGCAAAATCCGGGAAAACTTTCTCTCTTTTCTGGGGATAATAAAACAAAGGGTGGTGAGGTCCCCTTCGAGATTTGGAAATATGAAATTGATTGTCTATTTGAAGATAGGAACCATACTAAAGATTCGGTAGGAATGGCAGTTAGGCGCTCGCTGCGGGGAGAAGCCGCGCAAATAGTCCTGCACATGGGGACAGACACAACGGCCCAAGAAATAGTTAGTAAACTAGAAGGGTTATACGGCACCGTAGAATCGGGGGCAGTACTCCTCCAGCAGCTATATGACTCAAAACAAGCTGCTGGAGAGAGCATTGCTGCCTATAGCGCGCGCCTGCAGCTCGCTATAAACAAAGCAGAGAGGAGAGGGGGAATTTTGTCACAGGCTAGGGACGAGACGCTACGCGTCGTATTTTGGAAGGGACTAACAAATAAGGCGATCAAACACGCTGTACGGCACAAGTATGAACTTGTGTCATCATTTGATGAGTTGATAAAGGCAGCGCGCTTGGCCGAACAGGAGTCAGCAGACTTCGAGCAATTTCATGTCGCAACCCCTTCCAACGCACGACCGCGCCCCTTCCCTGGCCGGGTGGGTTCCCACTCTGCCTCTGCGAACAATTTGGAAGAAAAAGTCAAAGAATTGACACAAAAACTTGAGACACTCGAAAGAGAAAAGTTCGTTTGGAAACAAAATAATGTAGCGCAAAATAGGACTAGGTATGGAAATGACACGCAACAGGCTTGCTACAATTGCGGAAGATTAGGTCACTTTTCGCGAGACTGTAGACAGCCAAAACAGCACCAAACTCCTCACCCCCGTGCGCCTCCAATGCCACACCCTCATTCTTCTCAAATGCCATACCCTCATCCCTCTCAAATGCCACACCCTCATCCCCATCCTCCTCCTCCCCCTCCCCAGGGACAGTACCCCGCTTTCCCTCCCCAAGGTAGGAATTTAAACTACATGGGACCGCTGCCACAGGGCGGGCAGTAGGTCAACCTCGTAAGGTTCAGGGTTCAGCTCCCCTTAAGAAAGCCCATAAAGTATATAATTTGGTAGGTGACCCCATGGAGGCCGTTGCCACCGTGGAAACACAACAATGTAATTGTTTGGTAGATACTGGATCACAGATTTCCACTTTGCCTATATCTTTCTATAAGGCACACTTAGGTCGGCACAAATTACATGATATAGGTAGAGATTTGAGGGTGGAAGCCGCCAATGGCCAGTCTGTTCCTTACTTAGGGTACGTGGAAGTAGATATAGGATTACCAGGGTCACTCCCCACAGACAATTGTATGACAGTTCCTGTTTTGATTGTATATGATACTCCCTACAATAAACGCGTCCCCCTAACAATAGGCACCAATCTCATTTTGGCATGCATGGAGCAAGGGCGGGAGATCCATGGGGATACATATGTTAGGGGTAGGGGTATTACTCCTGTTTGGAAGGCAGCCTACAATTGCCTTTCCAATAGTATTCATGTAGCGTCAGATAGAGGGGGCAAGGTGGGCACAATTAGACTCAAAAGTAGTAGAGCAATTTGTATACCTGCTAATGAGGTGGTTGTTGTTGATTGTGAAGTTACTTCATCTCGAGTGTGCCATGATTGTAGTCTTTTGATTGAGACCACATCCAAGCGTCAGCTGCCGCGCGAACTTTTAGTTGATACTGCTGTAGTAACAATTGAAAAGGGGGCGGGGCGTAGTGTGCCTGTTGCTTTGAAAAATCATGCGCAGTATCCTATTTGGTTATCTAGGAAAACTATTGTAGGCGATGCATATTTGTGCACAGTAGAGGGACCCATCCAGTGTAATAAACAAGGTGTAGGTTCCCATGACAACGGGGGTAACCATTCCACTGGGCCCACAGTAGTTGATGACTTAGATTTTTCAGACTCCACAGCCTCACCTGACGATATCGCTAGGGTTAAGGAAATGCTCGCAAACTATCCACAAGCTTTTAGCAGCAGCGACTTTGACTTAGGGCATAGTAGGATAGTAGAACATAGCATAAAACTGACTGACGACCGACCCTTTAGGGAACGATATAGACGCATACCCCCATCGATGTACGATGAGGTTAGGGAACACTTAGAAACTATGAAAAAGACGGGAGTGATTAGGGAGTCGTACTCACCATATGCAAGTCCCATAGTCCTCGTTCGTAAAAAGGACGGCGCGTTAAGGTTTTGTATTGACTTTAGGAAGTTGAATAGTAAAACTGTTAAGGACTCCTATGCTATCCCGAGGATAGATGAGACTTTGCAAGTCTTGCAAGGCTCTAAGTGGTTTAGTTCTCTTGATTTGAGATCGGGATATTGGCAGATAGATATTGATGAGCAGGATAAACAAAAGACTGCCTTTGTACTACCCCCACCCCTAGGACTATGGGAATGCAATCGACTCCCCTTTGGACTTTGCAATGCTCCTGGCACCTTCCAGCGGGCCATGGAGAAATGTTTGGGTGACCTAAATCACAAAATTTGCGTAGTATACCTCGACGACATTATTATATTTGCTAAGACTATTGACGAACATAGGGATAGACTGCGACAAGTACTAGACAGACTGACCGCCCATGGGTTCAAGCTAAAACCGTCCAAATGTAAACTACTGCAAACTAAGGTTAAGTATCTCGGACATGTCATTTCCGAGGACGGAATCGAAGCCGACCCCGCTAAGATTGACGCTGTTAAGAATTGGGCAACCCCTACAAGTGTACGAGAAACTAGGGCCTTCCTAGGTTTTGCCAGTTACTATCGTAAATTCATCCCTGGCTTTTCCCAAATTGCACAACCCCTTAATGCACTCCTTGGTGGACCCCGCAAACGAAAGGGGAAGGGAAAGTACATCCCAAACAAGCCACCGCCTTGGAAATGGACCCCTGATTGTGAGTCGGCATTTAAAATTATTAAGGAGAAATTAATGACCCCCCCTGTTCTAGCATACGCCGACTTCACGAAACCATTCATTTTGCACACAGATGCAAGCACTTCTGGTTTAGGTGCTGCACTATATCAATTGGATAATACTGGGGTGGAGAGGGTGATAGCCTATGCAAGTAGATCCCTCAATAAAAGTGAGAGAAATGCCCCAGCTCACAAGCTTGAATTTCTTGCCTTAAAATGGGCGGTCACTGACAAATTTCATGACTACCTTTACGGTAACAAAGTGCACATTTTGACTGATAATAACCCCTTGACGTACGTGACCTCGACTGCAAAACTCGATGCGACCGGCCACAGGTGGTTAGCTGCACTCTCAAACTACGACATGACCATTAAGTATCGGACAGGTAAGTCGAATATAGATGCGGATATACTTTCGCGCTATCATTCTAAACCCCACTCTGATGAGGCTGTGACTGGAATTAAGACTAGCAACACGCAAGAGTCTGAAACCAAGACTATACATATCCCGTTCTTGGAGATAGAATCAGACTCAATACACGCTGTTTGCGACTATGCCCTTAATGTTAGTGTAGAAGACGACCCGTACATTAATGTAGTTAATCATGGAGCTAATGTTGTACACGTAGATCAGGACCCCGCATCCCTCTTAAGTGATCCACCAATTTTGGATTCCCCCAATTGGCGTGCAGAACAACGTCGGGATGACGAAATTAGGCGAGTCATTAAGTATGTAGAAGAGGGGAATCCCCCATCTATAGATCAACGTAGACAGGAATCTCGGGCGGTACAATTAATACTTAGAGAATGGAATAAGCTAGTCATGTATGATGGCGTGCTGTACAGACTAAGACAAGACCAAGATGGGGTGACCCTAAGACAGCTAGTTCTCCCTAAGAAATATTGTAATGAGGCCTTAAATTCCCTTCATGATCAGATAGGACATTTGGGAATCGATAGAACGATAGATTTGGTGAGGGAACGATTTTATTGGCCCAATTTAGCTAAGGATGTTGTTGACCACATCAAGACATGTGGTAGGTGTGTTAGGAGAAAGGGGGTTCCCGAGTCGCAAATAACCGCCCCTCTAGTATCGATACAGACTACACGGCCCCTCGAATTAGTCTGCATGGACTATCTTTCCCTCGAAGAATCGAAAGGGGGCTATGCGAATATATTGGTCATCACTGACCACTTCACTCGCTACGCCGTTGCTATCCCCACCCGCAACCAGACTGCGCACACCACTGCAAAAGCCCTGTTTGACCACTTTTTGGTTCATTATGGCTTCCCCACGCGCCTACACTCGGATCAAGGGAGAAATTTTGAATCTGGGGTTATACGGGAGCTTTGTAAGTTGACAGGGGTTGAAAAGTCGCGCACCACCCCATATCACCCCCAGGGAAATGGCAGCTGCGAGCGCTTGAATAGAACCATACTAGGCATGCTTGGCACACTCACTGATGAGAGTAAGGCTGACTGGAAGTCTTACCTTGCCCCTCTTGTACATGCATACAATTGCACACGCAATGATGCGACAGGGTATTCCCCCTACTACCTAATGTATGGACGCCACCCACGTCTCCCCGTAGACATCTATTTGGGACTAGACCCTAGGGCGGAGTCAGATGATAAGGGTGGTACCGCTAGTAGTTACGTGGGCAAACTAAGAGACAGAATGGACTATGCTTATAAGGTAGCTGTAGAAAGAAGTAATAAGCTAGATGAACGGAATAAGGGGAGACATGATGCTAAACTAAGAGAAAACACTCTGGAACAAGGCGACAGAGTGCTGGTAAAGAATGTGGGGGTTAAGGGCAAACACAAGCTTGGGGATAAGTGGGGCAAGTACCCGTATATTGTGGTATCACAACCTAACCCTGAAATCCCAGTGTTTAAGGTCCGACCCGAAAGTGGAGTTGGAAGGGAAAGAACGCTCCATCGTAACCTCCTCCTCCCCTGTAATTTCCTCCCGGTAGATGTAAAGCCCACCACTAGCACTAGTGCTCAGACTAAGAAGAAGCCAACTACAGGCATGGGAGATACTCCCCCAGCCCAACCTCAGTCTGAGGAGGGGGGTACCCCTGTGACTCAGGGTGTAGACGAAGAAAGTGAGGGTATTGTGTTTTGGGATGCACCCCCACCCACTGACGTGGATAGCCCCCTCCCCCAGGAAATGCATTGTGATGCAGTTGCTGATGCAGTTAGTGAGGAAAGTGAGATTGATGAGAATGAGCAGATTGCTCCTGATGAAAATGATAATGTAGAGGAAGTTGAACAAATGGAAGAAGTCGGTGATTTGATAATATTTGATGATGAGCCTAGCGGTTCTGATTTATTGTTGATTGAAGATGACCATTATGTCAGACGTTCACACAGACCGTCTATACCCCCTGATAGGTTAACATATTATCAGAACCAGTCTTCGGTTCCCACCCCTCATGTGCAGGATTGTCCGCAGGTGCGCCACACGTCTGAGTTCAGGCGTGCATTAGGATTGCTAGAAATTAATCTCTTCGCATTGTGCCAGTGGCCCAGTCGGGCAAGTAGAAATAGGATTGTCGAACTTTGAATGGCCCGTGCTAATTTTGCAATTAGCCAGCAACTTAATTGCTGGTTTGTGAAATTGTCATATTGAGCCATATAGATATTGTTGTTTAGATATGTAGGACTATATTACATGTGTCCTCAGCGATGATTTTGATATTTTGTGAGTTTATGTTTTTAAGACTCGCGGTAACGTAGCTCTAGTAAATAGTAGCTTTATTTAAGTGCATTTTGTGATACACTATTGAATTAATTATTGGTTTGGAGAAAATTCTATACAGAAATTTCTGTGCATGCATTTCCCTTGTTATAATGGTATGTTGCCATGATCGTTTTGATATGGTTTACTATTAGGAACTTTTTGTTGGATAAGTCATAACGTGTCCACTGTAAGTGTTTTAATTATGTTATTATTAGGTAAACATCTCCAGTTACGAGCTGCGACTTGTTTTGGTTTGAAGGGACCTCATCCCTTCATGTGCATTATGAATATATTATATAGGCCTTTGTAACCTGTGAGTTTGTATTGCCATTTTTGTTTAGTTATGGAAAATATGGTACAGGGTACATATTTAGTGATAGTCTAATTAATGTGGTTAACTTTTTTTTTGAAGTCTTAATTGTTGCCGCTTGATTGAGAGATAAATGTATGGAATATTAGGCAGTGTGATAATCAGGGAATTGCGCACTAGCCGGGATTAATTTTAGAGTTAGAATAAGCTCGGGAAGTTGGGAACTTCGATATGAGATATGATTTAGCTTAGGAGACATGCAGGAGTATACCTCTCTTTGAATACATGGGTACATTAATTGTTGCCAATCTTTGCATTATTTTTAAAAGTGATATTATCTTGTCGCTAAGAGACAAGTCTTGATTGAATCGTTTTTTAGTTAATATAGTCATTTATAATTAAGGGATTTGTTTTCTCTTTTATGCCTGCATTGTGAATTTGTGGGAATCAAATTGTTAAGTTTTAGAAAGACAACAAGAGACACTTTCTTACTTAAATTTTGCATCTGAATGATACTTTTGTTTTTGTTTATTTTATTTGTGACTTCTTGAAAGTCGCATTTTGTTGTAATTTGATTCACGCCGAAGCAGTTTAAATGTTATTATGTTATTATTTTTGCCTTTATATAATTTGATTTGATTTGATTTTTGTTTATTACGGCTAGATTCACTCTGAGGTTAATTCGATATATTTCACTTTCGTTTTTGTTGATGTTTATTTGAAAGCCCGTTTGTAACATTCCATTAATTAGTTATTTTTGACGTTATACATTTCGTTTGTTGCAGTGACACAGATAAACAATATCACCGATACATGTTCGGCTTATGAATAGTTATATGAAACATTGGTAATAAGAATTTTGTTTGTTTGAAAAAGACTGAGAACGGACGTAGTGAGCACTAGTAGGTAGATTTGCCACTCTTTTTGTTTTTATTTTATAATTTGTCTAATATCTTTTGATGATTTGTTTATATTTAACCTCATTTAATCGCTGTATCATATCTGTAGGGTGGATGCCAATCCATGTAAATGTATTTATGCTAGTAATTATTGATATTTGTAATTTATGTGGGCACATAATTTAAATTTCGGGGACGAAATTTCCCTGGAGGGAGGGTAGATGTAGCACCCATGTGGAACCCCTCCATGGTTGCTAATGTGTTCATTAATTGCTTTATAAGTTAGGAGTATTTATATTAATATGTTTGTGATATTGGGAATAAGTTTTGTTGTAATACACTTTAAATGTATCCTACAGAGCCTATGATGGGAATCGGTACAGGAAATGGACAAGGGATTTATTTGGCTTTTAATTTAATAAATTGTAACTCCTAGTTTTATGTCTTTAAGCCGCTATTAAGGAGTGTTTGGATTACTTTAATGACCCAAGGAGCTAGGCTTTGTAGGTTATTGGATAAAGGATAATTAATTATTAAGCTTTTCATTTAGCACTTGGGTTTATTGTTAATTAGGGATTAAGATACTATTATGGAGAAAGCCTGGCTTGGTGCTTTATGTTTATATTGGTGTTTATTAACAGCTTGCCCTGGGGAAATTATGCAGGAGGCATAGTTTATTTGACTTTTGATTTAGGCTGGAAGAGGGTCCCCTTTGTCTTTAAAATTATGTTTGATAATATACTTGTTAGGTTGCATAAGCATTTCCTGTAGGGGCGGGGCTTATACATTACACCTCCCAAAAGTAGCTTTGGCCAATAGTAATTAGTTTAGGTCACCTCTTTCTAGTAATAAAATATTTAGTCCAATCATGTGATAATAAGGAACCCTTCCCCCCTATGATGTACAGGAATATTATTTCCATAGGGCCATGTAGTTAAGGATCCATATAAAAGAGAATGTAATAGGTAATTAATGATGAGTCACACGAACAGCAAAGGAATAGAAAGGTAGTCGTAATCAGGAGCAGTTAGCTCTCATCCCACCCAAGTTTCCCGTCATCTACCATCCTCATCAAACTAATTATTAACCAAGAAATATCGACAACTTATTTGGACACTTCTTTAAACCATCGGAAACTAGATTGAAAGGAGAACTTTACGCCGAGAATAATATATTGGAAGCTACAAATTCAAGGAGTGAACTTTAGCCCAAGAAGCAAACCATTATTGCTCGTGGCTCACTGGATCATTTTAGCAACAAACTAGTTGCCACTTTTGTGCCAAGGAGTCCCAGGCCATTCCCGCATTTTCCCGTCCAGAAGGTGCCCAGCCAGTAACCAGCCCCGTCCCGACGTCGAGCCCGAAGTCGCCCACGTCCTCGAGCCGTCGCACCATCCCAGCCCATCAGGAAGCGCATCCGAAACCGACATAACAGTATAGCTAAGTGGCCACCATTTACTAATTTCATTTTCCCTAACATATCCCTTCCCTTCCCCCTATGACCTTGATATAAGCATTTAGTAGTAAGTTAAGTAGGTATTGTTTTGATCCTTACCGTTAAGGAACGTTTGGCAATAATATTTATTGCAACTAGTATTTAAGTCTGTAAATTATATAAGTTTGTGTTAGTTGAAATTGATTGAGATGGGATTTGTAATCCCAACATGCATCTTTGTAAATAATAATTAACATTGGCATTCCACTGAAATATTATGCTTTATTCGATCGCTTTATTATTGTTGTTGGTGGCGTTTGTAAAGGTGAGTCAGGCTGGTGAGATGGTGGTTGTGGTGGTCTATGTATGAGTTGATGTGACCAGTTGGCATTGAACCTTAGTGTATTAGCTATCGAAAAGAACGGACCAATAAAACACTCCACCTCCGTTTACATGGAACCTACATTTAATGTAGATGCGAGGCGGATGTCCTAACCCCCAATTATTAGGATTACATAATATCTCTCTATTTGGGTGGTGGGTTGCAATACTGTAAACCCATTCACATACAAATAAATTGACTTCATGAAAATTAACTGCGGTAATTTGATATCTTCATGCACACATGCATGGGTAGCCATGTGTGTGATGAATAATAACCTGCTAGAATTGTTTTGGTTAATTAATGCACACTTTATTACAATGTAGTATATTATTTGCTGCCATATTGGTAAATAGTAAGCAAAATGTAAATCCCACAAATTGTTTCCTTTTATTCTAAAGTGCATTCATGTAAGAAATTTATTGGCAAAACAGAGGACATGAAATATGCGTTCCATTGTTGTGTGTTTTTTTAAGGTTTCACTGGGCGCAATCAAAAGTAATATATTCACCATAACATGAAAAGATTACTTTGTTGTATTTTTTTATCGAGCTAAATTTAAACTTCATGAATAGAGCTCTTTGTTTTAAGTGGTTAGTATTTATTTACATTGAAATATTTGGAATATTACTCTCATAATATAATTAGTGAATAGCACTGTGCGCTCTGATAGATTCAAAGCTAATTTGGGATATATTTAAACAAAATATTCACCAACAACAAAAGGGTAAATTTGGAATACTTTGTTTGCAAGAATCTAGAGTGTGTGAGTTTCTTGAGGAAGCGGACACAATCCTTCTGCAGGAAATGTTTCAACAAGCATATCTAAATCCATTTAATTGTACAAAATTGTAGATACTACAGGCATGTGCTATGTAAAGTTTTGATACAAAATTGTCACAAAAAAAGGGTAATTTTGGCTACCGTGTCTGCAAGATTCTAGAGGTTGCCAACCTAAACTAGTATAACAACCATTAGTAAAATACTCTTGAAAAATGGGTAATCTTTGACTACCGTGTGTGATGTTTTTATCAACAAGCAGCTACATTGTAGGTCCAGTAAACAACTGTAGACAGCTAAAATGTACAACACGACAGGCATGCCCAGTGTAAGTTATGAATACCAAATAGTCACAAAAATGGGTAGTCTTTGACTATTCTGGTTACCGTGTTTGCAAGAAACTTGAGTGTGTGAGTTTCTACAGGAAGTTGACAAATTCCTTTTAACATGTAGATATAATAGGTAGATTTTATTTACTTACGAGTACACAATTTGAGATATTCAAGCTAAAATATGGAGCACTATGTACACTACTTGTAGGTATGTATGTAAACTTTTAATACAAAATTGTCACCAAAAAAGGGTAATTTTGGCTAGCGTATTTGCAAGAAACTAGAGTGTGTGAGGTTCCATAGAGGAAGCTGAGTAATGGGCCGAATCCTGCTCTGTCTAGCTCCTCCGGAGATGAGAATTCCCCGAGATAGATCTACAAAGATTTATGACATCATCCCCGTCCTTAACAAAATATTCATGGCACTGTGTACATACTAGTTTGTTGTAAATATGTTTAACAATGTCACGTAAACTGTGTCTGTTTCCCAGATTATAAATATGATGACATAAACGGTACCCCGGGGTACCAGACGAAAATCCGCCATTTTGTTTAATTATTTATTTAATTTTTAGGGCTGTACTGTGGGTATAGTGTGCATACAATCGCGCGCTGCACTGCATGCACAACGCAATAGCTGCGGTATGGTTGGACGCAAGATGGCGCTACACAACGCGGTACCCCGGGGTACAACGGTACCCCGGGGTACCGCGTGTGTCATCATATAATAAATGTATTCATATTTGGACAGAATTTGAGTTTGGACAGAATTTGAGTTAATTGCCCTTTCTAGAACTTCACCGTTGATAAGAATTCCCGAGATCTACAAAGATTTATGACATCATCCCCGTCCTTAGCAAACATTTGAAATGCACTGTGTACACTAGATGTTGTTGTACGTGTTTGTCCTAAGCCCCGACTATTTGCATTAATATTTGGACAGAATTTGATTAGCAATTTACAGTTAGTTTTTCTCCGTTGATGAGGTTTCCCCGAGATCTACAAAGATTTATGACATCATCCCGTCCTTAACAAAATATTCATGACACTTTGTACACTAGTTGATTTTATGTGTATCTTATCCCAAAATTATATGTAATGCACTAATATTTGAACAGAATTTGATGGGCAATTTACAGTTAGTTTTTCTCCATTGATGAGGTTTCCTGAGATCTGCAAAGATTTATGACATCATCCCGTCCTTAGCAAAATATTCATTGCACTATGTATACTAGTTTGTTGTAAATATGTTTAAGAATGTCACGTAAGTGTCCGTATCCCAGATTATAATAAATGTATTCATATTTGGACAGAATTTGATTAGCAATAGAGTTAATTGCGCTTTCTAGAACTTCACCGTTGATAAGAATTCTGCAAGATCTACAAAGATTTATGACATCATCCCTGTCCTTAACCAAATATTAATCGCTCTGTGTACACTAGTTGATGATATGTCTACCCAAATTATGTATTGCATTAATATTTGGAAAGCATTTGGCAATGTACAATTTGTTTGGCTTTCTTATTTCTCCACACATAATAATTGTTTTACAATATGTACAAAGATAAATTACCAACCTAATAAAGGGATTTAGAACATTGTCTAAGTCCACAAAACTTAGTTGGAACTCTAGTGGTTCTCTCAAACCTTGTTGTATTCGTATTACCAATAGAAGCATAGAACAGGTTTTAAAAAAAATAATTTCCCTATAATTTAAAAGATTTTTAAGATTGAAGTGTTCAGATGTTAAATTATCCACTGGAAAGTTATAAAGTACAAAGTCAGAGTTAGCGAATATCACTTTGCATTTTTGCTCATTGATCGGCCATATTACATCCATTTAACATGAAATTTTCACATATTGCCCAGTGGACATATCAGATCGCAAACATACACATTTCATAAATAAACCATTCATCACTTTTTGCACATGTCAACAAAGTTACTAGATCACTTTTGGCACATGTCAACAAAGTTACTAGATCACTTTAAAATAATTTCATTATCACTTTGTTCTCAATTTCCTTGTCCAGATTGCCACCAGGGTTCACCCAGCTCCATGACCTGCGACATCTGACCCTCAACGATGTGTCGCTGGAAAGTCTTCCTCAGGACATCGGAAGGTAAGAAGACCCATTAGCCGTTTGGAAGGAATGCTCCCCAGGGAGTGGAGATGGTTCACACAATGTGTGGAGATGGTGCACACAATGGGTGATTTCAAGTATGGTGTTTAGGGCTGGTGTTAGTGTTGATCAAACTGGTATTTGTGTGTAATAAACCGGCCTTAACACCGGCCTTAACACCGGCCTTAAACACCATACTTGAAATCACCCAATGGTTTGCATTGTATCCTATGATTGGGGTAATAATATCATTGTAAAGCTCTTAGAGATGATTATCAATCATATTAGGCGCTATATCAATCGAGTATAGTATTATTATTATTAATATTATTGTTAAGAAGTTAAAACATTTTGGGAACCCACTTAAAACATCCAAGAAAAGCATGAAAATCATCTGAATTATTAAAGGCATATCAAATGAATACTGTCATGATGTAGTTAAACGGTCAAATGATTTTGTTTTCTTCGTACTAATTAAATGATTAGACCGCCACTCGCCAGTAATGTAACTAATGCATTGTCCCAGAAGAACACTGAACAAAATTGGAACATTTGTGTACAAAACATATAGGGAGTAGTCCACAATCTTATCAGAGTGTATTGCTGATTTGAGTCCCCCATACATTAAAATGGACATCTTCAAAGAGCCTTTATTTATGCTCTTACTTTCAGAGATTGTTCCTCCTAATCTCTTTGAAAGCAACAGTTTGCTTGGGTTTCATTGTCCTTTAAAGTTGTTGTAATTATGGAATGGAAAGTTCTATTAATACCATATTGATAAATTGTTGTTCTTGAAATACATTGTAGTTTTTGTCTTGGATGATTATAGGAAAGTGCTATAATGCCATATTGATACCTGGTGTTCTTAAAATAGTTTGAGTAATGATTGGATAAGCCTGGAAAGTTCTATAAATGCGATATTGATAATTGTTCTTCCTAAAAATAGTTGTAATTATTCTTGGATAAGAGTGGAAAGTTCTATAAATGCCATGCATAATGGTAATTGGTTTTCCTAAAATAAACAACTTGAGTAAGCCAGTTCTTATTCACACGATGCGCATACACACAACAAAAATGCCATGACATTTTGGAGGCCATTCATTGGATTTTTTCTGCATTCATGTTGTGCATGGCTGCAAAGGGCATCACTGTACTCTAGGGCCCATATTCATAAAAGCCTGCTAGCTTAGTTATTTGCTAAGTCTATTTTTGATGACGTGGCTAAGAATTAAACACAGATCTTTAAGTAGCTAACTAGGTTTAACTTAGTGGATACCTAAGGCTTATCCAGCTAACCGAAGTTGGCGACTTGGAAAACTTTTTGCTGTTCAATAAACTGTATCATTTGAAATACACTTAGCAGGGAACTAAACCAGCAGGGTTTGATGAATACGGGGCAAGTTGTCTATTTGTCTGCGTGCTCATGGTGAATATGTTAACTTGACTTAAATATCAAACATGATTTAAACAATGAGAAAATGATTTGTTGACAAATAAAACAATTTGATCAGCCAGTTTACCTCCTCATGGTGCGCATACACAAATACAAATGCCATGACAATTGTGGAAACTATTCATTGATTTTCTGCCTACACGCATATGGCTGGCTATAAAGGGCATCGTCCTACTCACATTGTCATGTCTGTCTTCTCGTGGTGAATGTGTAAACTTTACTTAAATATCAAACTGATTTAAACACAAGGAAAATTATTCATTGTCAAATAAAAAATGTTAGTCCGCCAGTTCGTCTACTCATAATGCACATACACAAGCCTTTTTGTTTGTTAATGAATTGTCGTTTTGTTTTTCTTTTAATTGAATTATTCAATTTTTGCTCAAATACTCTTCTATTTCTCTCTCTTTTGTTCTTTTATATATGTATGCCCATCGAGTCTTCATTGTAAGACTGCGTTTATATTAAAGGATTATTATTAAACTAGCGGCACCCGCGGAAATCCGCGAGGTTTTTTTAGTCAGAGAAAAGCCATGTCGATTTTAATAATACAACGACCCCAGAAAATAATTGAAACGTCCCTATCCACATGGTTAAAAGATGAAAGAGACATGGGCGGTTTTACCCCGTTCTTATATATGCACATGTCATTGCGATACATCCTTTCAGTGAACATGATAAACCCGACCCATCGGAAATCCCCGGTACACTCTGTTTAAATGTTAACAATAATAATAATGAAAATAATTATGATGAAATTGCATGCATGACAAACTAATCAAATACAACATGCACTCGATACGTTTTCGTTGTTTTCTCTTTTATTGCGAAGTTAGTAGGTGATCGCCTTCTCCCGTTTTCCAATTAACAATAATAATTATGAAAATATGATGAAATTGTATGCATGACAAACTAATCAAATACAACATGCACTCGCCGCTGCCCCCACACCCCCTCCCCCCCCCCCCCCGTGTCTCCAATTGCCTGCATGACACATAACCCGTCGTGCCCCCTAAACAATTCATATCTGTGAAACCCGATGATATATACCTTTGAAGGGAATAGAAGCCGTATATACATGCATTGCATAATAAATGAGTATAGATACCCCCCATCTATTCAGCCCCCCCCCCCCCCCCCCCCCCCCCCCTCACCCCAGCGTCTTCTCTGGTACTGGTAGAGCTATATTCGTGGATGGCTTAATACATCTTGCCACACGTGGGCGCGATTATAGAATTGTGTGGTCAGCACATTGAACTTATACCACTAACGTGGACATACTTCAATGGGTCAGCAGCGGTCAGAGAGCTGTGCAAACAAACTCCCGCGATAGGGTGGGGGGGGGGGGGGGGGGGGAGGGGATTAAGATGATTCCATGACATGTACACGGTTGTACAGGCACGGAGTATTACTGCATGCGTGGTATGAGCGCAGCTAAATTGAAGTTGTCGTCATTTTGTCGTTGCCAATCGGTGCCAACGATGCCAATCGGCAATAGCGATCATTAACATACCATCCGCGTAATATAAATATTTATATTTATCAAAACCTGGGTAGTTTTGCAACATGTTATATCTAAAACGGTTTCTCAATATAATACTCGCTTTATCGACTCCGTTTTATGTTCGTCAAATAAATTTGAGTGTGTAAATCGTTAATCAATGCTCGGCGCCTTAACTTGAGCAACCGCATTGCTGACTTTCCCTTTTCTTCGATCTGGAGGACGACCACGGGGCGAGAGCGACTCCGGAATACCTTATTGTCCTCCGCAAAACGTATATCCTTCGATCCCGACGGTCGGGGAGTCGCCGAATTCTCGGGGTGAGGATATCTCGAGTGGGACACATTTGGGGGGTTGAAGCTACCCGTATTAATATAATAGATACAAATGCCATGACATTTTTAAAGCAATTCATTGATTTTCTGCCTACACGCATATGGCTGGCTATAAAGGGCATCGTCCTCACATTGTCATGTCTGTCTTCTCGTGGTGAATGTGTAAACTTTACTTAAATATCAAACTGATTTAAACACAAGGAAAATTATTCATTGTTCAAATAAACAATTTTAGTCCGCCAGTTCGTCTACTCATAATGCACATACACAAGCCTTTTTGTTTGTTAATGAATTGTGGTTTTGTTTTTCTTTTAATTGAATTATTCAATTTTTGCTCAAATGCTCTTCTATTTCTCTCTCTTTTTCCTTTATATAAAAATATGCGTTTATAAGAAAGGATTATTATTGTTATTAAATATAAATGCCATGACATTTAAGGAAACTATTCATTGATATTCCTGTCTTCATGTACATGGCTGTCAATTGAGGGCATAGCTCTTCTTGCATTGTCATGTCTTGATGCTTATGTTTAAGTTGTGAACTTCTTTTCAAATTGATTTTTTTTAAAAGAAGAAATTATTGGTTTTCAAATAAACAATTTTAGTCAGCCAGTTCTTTTTCACAAAATAAAAAATGCTGTGACATTTATGGAAGCAATTCATTGATTTTCCTGCCATCTTATACATGGTTATAAAGGGCATCACTCTACTGCTATTGCCATGTCTGTCTGCTTCCGATGAATGTGTGAACTTGTCTTTAATCAAGCCTCCACACTATACATGGCTTATAAAGGGCAACGTTCTACTGCCATCACCATGTCTGTCTGCTTGCGATGAATGTGTTAACTTGTCTTTAATCAAGCCTCCACACTGACTTTTTTTCCCCCTTAGTAGCCTGTTCAGGCAAGTAAAATCATAACTTTTCAAATTTTACTTCCCCGAACAGAAAGTAAACTTGATGAGATTTACATTAAAGGAATTATACTACCGAACTAGGCAGTTTATGAAATTTGACTTGTCCGACTTCAATTTTTACTTGCCCCGGGCAATTAGGCAAGTGCCAGTGTTGAGCTCTGATTTAATGATATCGAAATAACTCGGACAAAAAGAAAATAATTGGAAATAAAGTCTATTTTTGATCTCTGTTGTCTTCTAAAATGATCATTTAACCAAAAGACGAAGCTGTAATGACATTTTCTGCTTCATCTGAAGGAAACCTGAATAAAAAGAAATGAATAAGACAAATGCATGGCTGAGTGATAAACAAACATTGACTTCGATTTATACGTTTATTTAAGAAATGAAAAAGAAATGTTAAATAATTCATATTTGTATCCCTGTTATCTTATGAAATTTATTTTGATACAAATATTTATTTAAGGAATGAAAATGAAATATTAAATAATTCATATTTTTATCCCTGTTATCTTATAAAGTTATCATGCAACCTCAAAAAGGAGGCTGTATTTATAAATTACCTTTCTTCTAAATTCATCATTATTAGCTTGTGTGAAATGATGGAAAGAAGAAAATGATGGACATTTTGTCTTGTCTCTTCTAATATTTTTGCACAGTTGAGAGAGGGGATGTAATTACAGTTTATCTTCATTTATGTTTATGTGGCTGTATGAAAATTATCATAATATATACTATTTTATGAATTTGTAAAGAGGAAGAAAATAATGGCGGACAAAATGACCCTTTTTAGCTTCATTCATCATGCCCTCATTTAATATGGCCCTTACCCCAAGAACGAAAAAAGAAAATCCATGGTTTATTGATGAATGAATATTGATGTTTTACTGTGCATTCAAACCATCCCCTTTGGCTTGCCATACATTTGGATTCATGACCTTCCTCCGTACCAAGTTATCAGGAGAAAAAAAGGGAAGTAATATGTTGAATGTTACTCATGATGCCACAGAGATAAAGAACAGAGAAATATGTTAAATAAATTGCAGGGCTCCACACCTAACCTTTTTGGCTAGTTGCCTATAGATATTATCAAATAAACAGTAATTCAGAAAGAATCCATACATAGACAAGTATATATCTTTAAAAGCTAAAGTTGTATTATTAATAAAAATAGTATTAATTTTGAAGCTTGGCTAGGATTACACACACAGCATCATGAGATTCCAAGCGTAGAGTCGTGTTGTAAGCATTTCATGGTTGGTTGAATTATGATGGATGGAATTCATTGGGGAAAAAAATGCATGGGGGCTCAGGGGGATAGCCCCCAAATGCTAAGGCCCCCCCCCCCCCCTCCTCCGTAAATTTGCATAGAGTACAATGCAAAACAAATTTTTAGAGTATTATACTTTTATGCAGGCAAGCTTGAAAAGTAAACCCAGACAAATAATTTTTTCATTTTTTCCCCAGATGGAACCAGTTAATTGAGCATGTTATCAAATCATGCACATTAGGAGCAATCTAATTAGAAAATGAAAGGAAAATATAAAGAAGAGAGAGAGGCTAGAAGAAAGGAGACTGCCTTTTCAGTCATTATGAAATAATGATTATGGCAGAGTATGTATTATAACATGTTAATATCTGTCATAATGTGACACTTCAGGTGCAAACTACCCTCTGAAAGTGATGTAACAAAGTTTTGTGTACAGTTATGTAGAATTCATTGAGTTGTTTGTTACATATATGTGTAATATATGGAACAACTTCAAACCTGGGATTAATTAAGACTGGGATTTAATTTGTAGCCCAGTGTGGCCTAATGATGAAACCAAGCCAGCTGCGCCCATAGTATTTTGTTCTTCTATGGAGCTTCCAGGCAGAGCTTTACTTGTCTACTTGGTAAATCTTTAAATTTTCTTATTTTTTAAAAATTCAAACTAAAGAAATCAGAGAAAGCTAAGCAATTGTAGTGATTAAGCATTCCTCATTGCCATAACCCTAACCTATGTCAGGCAAGTACAATTTCATAAATAGTCTAGTTTACTTGCCAGATTGGGCAGCTAACATTTTTGTTCTACTTAGAGAGAAAAATGTAGGACAAAAGAAAGACTTGCAATTTCTAAATGGGAAGAGAGGTCTATAGAAAATGTTCGATGTAATACTTTGCATAATCCCTGATATATCATTAGAGAAGATTATGACAATCACTATTATTTTTTCTTTTGTTTAGCATTGTTTTTTTGGGGGGGCAAGTAAAATGTAAAAGTTCACGATTTTACTTGCCTGAATGAGCAAGTAGAGATAATAGTGTGGAGGCTTGCATAAACCATTACAGTTCTTGTCCGAGGAAGAACCAGATGCCAATTAAATACACATGTGCACATAATATATGCATTTTTTAAATGTTTGTATGAAAATGTCAACATGATTTTCATCAGCTGAAGCCCCATCACACTTGACCAAGTTGAGGCAGTGAAGTTTGTTTACAATGCGCGCTAATGGGGCGTCCCCGAGGACACCTTTAACCCCTTAAGATCCGGTTTCAAACCCTCTCAAACCCTTCGGAGACCGTGGCCCAAATTATGGAGGAGTAGCTTAACAGGGATCTAGTAACATTGTCAAAATCCTCAAAATTTACTTGGTACTCTAGCAGTCAGTCAGTGGACATATCAGGGGGGTGTTTCATAAAGAGTTGCAATTAATCGCAAAGTTGTGATTGATCGCAAGTCAGAAAACATGCACACTTGAGCCAATCAGATTTGAGCATTTAGGCGCATTTTCGGACCTGCGCTTTATGCAACACCCCCCCAGATCACATAAATGCACATTTTATCAACCATAGATCCCTTTAAAGCTACTTTGTGACATTAAGTTGCCAGAGGACAAATTGGAAAACTGTTTATTTTGGGGGTGAAATACATTTATTAACTTAAGTCATGTGCTCATTTGTTCTCATGTGTAATGGCCTTGTAAAAGTTTTAGCACAAACTAGCAAGGTATTTGAACTAGTGATTTTGTGAGAAAGTGGTTCATGGAATGCTCTCCTTTTCAGTTGTTTTAATTTTCATTTTAGCCCATATTTTAAACTAGAAAAACCTGTTTTCCAAGAAATATTTACAGGCTATCTTGCAGGCATAAATAATTGATATTTAGTGAATAGATATCTTCTATGCCTCGCCCATCCAAGTGACGCACAGGGCAGCAAATTTGCTTAATGTAGTATCTTTGATATCCGGTTGCAAACCCTTATAGAGCTATATGGTCCAAATGTTAACAGGGATGAGTGGTTTGACAGACATGCATAAATTGTATAGGGAATAATTGATGAAATCGCCTTTAGCCCCTTATAACTTTGGGTTTCAAATTCTTTGGAGATGCATGGCCCTAATTATGGATGAGTGGTTTGAACTTACATATGGTATGCATATTGAATTCATTGTATAGGCTATATAATATTTTATATAGTTTCTAATTTGTCATCGTAAGAATCAACTGGAAAGTTGGGTGAGATTGCTATAAAAGGTATTCTCCATAGTCCCCGGCCCGAGTATTTTTTGGACCAGTTCTGAATGGGTTACTATTGTTATATTATTCATAATTTTCTATTTTATGCACCAAACAATTTCTAACCCCCCCCCCGTGTCCTACTTCCGTTATACCTTGATGTGACGACAATAATTAATGCTAATTGAAACAACTAGAGCGTGGTAACTATTCAGGATGTCTTATCTACCGTTTTCAATCTTGCACCAACTTTCTTTAGAACATAATTCAAAGGAAACAAAAATATGATCTATTTTGATGTAGAATCCCTACTAAATGCAATTAAAACTTGCATCATCTGTCAGATCTCTAACTTTGTTGTCCTATTGTTAAACTTGATCATTGGCCTTCCGGTTTGGTTCGTACAAGTGGAGGATCATAATGTTTGCATAGGTATTGTGATTCAGATAGTCAAAACTATCATGGGTTTAGTCTTCAGCTCTGTTTGAATTGTCAACAAAACCTTTATTGTACCTTGGTGTAAGTTAATTTTTGTATTTCTGTAAACAAACAAATTCTTTGTTAGTTTGTTTACTGTAATTTGCTGAAAAAAAAACAGCCTGATGGCTTATAGCGAGTTTTTATTTTCGTGTTTAAATTAATAAAACAAACAAACAGACAGATTCAAAACTAAATAAAGTATTTTAGGATGAAAGTCATGGCAAGAAGATTTACATTTTGTTCCCAACAAGTCATAATATTGTAACTGATAGTAGCACTTGCAAATAAATGTGCACGGAGACTTTTAGTGTTTTATCATGATCGTTGGCCTTCCGGTTCGTACAAGTGCCAGATCACGATGTTTGCACAGTGTATTGTGATTCAGTAAGTCAAAACTATCATGCGTTGAGTCACGGACTCTGTTTGGAATGTCAACAAAGCCACATAGACAGATTTAACGCTCGATAAAGTATTTTAGGATCAAAGACTTGGCAAGATTAAATAGCAACATTTTGTCAATGCAAGTCATAATATTGCAAACTGATAGTGCAAATAAATGTGCGCAGACACTGTTTCATGTGATATAAGTAATGAACTGTAATGGGCAAAGTAAATTGGACTTTGTGCAGTATCAGTAATATTACAAATACAACATGGAGTGTACGCTCATATGAAAAAGGGGCATTTTAATTTTTGTTACCGGATATTATGAAGTTTATTGGCTATGAAATTGGGAGTTGATAATATTTGTGTCAACCTGTACATGTGTAGATACATATTATTGAGCAAAGAAAAATTGGGCTTCATAGGGTATCAGTAATATCAACCGTACAACATGAAGTGATAATTTACATGAGAGAAGGGTGTTTTTTTTCTAGTCACCGGATATTATGAAGTCCATTGTCTATGAAATTGGAGTTGATGGTATTTGTGTCAATATTTGTTTTGAGGATCCCATTCACATATTTGTTGGCTCTTTCAGAGCCTGGTTTCACACCCCAGTGACCCCATAGAGTACATAAAGTAGTGATGTCACCTTCTTTTGTTATGTGACCAGGGGGATGTTTCACAAAGATTCTAAGTTGAACTTTACTCTAAGTTGGACTTGAAAATTATGGAAAGCTGTTAGTTTCTTCGAAAATCTTTTGTAAAAGTTCTTTTAAAAGGCATCAAATGTTTATTCAAATCATTAATATTTTCTATTATCAAGGAGATTTCATGTTTTTGATGTAAAATTTATGAAAAGTCTAAAAAACTTGCACTTTTGCTTTTGAATATTTTAACTCCAAGGCTACGAATGGCTTACCATAATTTTGAAGTCCAACTTAGAGTTAAGTTCAACTTAGGATCTTTGTGAAACCATTTTTCAGATTTTCAGATTTTCATACCATTAGAAAGGCCTCATCACAAGCTTTCCTTTGATTGCTCTAACAAATAGGTCATTAATTGGGGAAGATATGATTGTTTCAATTTTACAATCGTAGGTCTTTTACACACATTATGCGATCTTAAAATGCCCATTTCTCCAAAACATGAATTAGAGACAAGTGCAGGGCTTTGCTATATAGCTGGTCACATATCATAGGAATGGTTCTACATACATACATCTCGTCCTTTGATTTAGGCTTTTGGTAGTAGGTTGGAGATGGATGATTGCCTTAGCAACCGGTAGGTCAGAATTTTCTGGCTTGCCTTACTTTTTTTAAAGAACTATACAGAGTGGCCCAAAAAAGCGGAACGGGGCACTTCCCAAAATAAAGTAACAAAATGATTATGTTTATCGGATAGGGTGTCTTTTCCAATGAAAAACGATACCAAGATCAGTCATTTTGGTTGTGTAGTTTTTGTTTTAAGGCGCTGTGAGTGACACCATGTCAGGTTCCCTTTTTTGTCAATTTTTACCAAGTCAGTACTTGATAAATCGCACTTACTGCTCGTCATACGCGCGTCATTGCTAGTGTGCATTCAGCCGTGTGCCGAGAGAATGGGCATAGTTGCTCGATGCTATGACGAGCAGGAAGTGCAATTCATCAGGCCATGACTAGGTAAAAAATGACAAAAATGGGAACCTGACATGGTCTCACTTAAGACGTCCTACAACAAAAACTACTCATTGGTATCATTTTTCATTGGAAAGGACACTCTGTCCGATGGACATTAAAGGGTACCACCACCCAAAAATAATATTCTTATTAAAGAAAGGTAACATCGTTAGTATTCCATTCCATCAACAAGTTCACAAAAATATGTTTCCAGAAAAGAAAAAAAATAATTGGAAACGCATCACCATTCTAAAGCATGCGTTCATGCGGTCTGAATTGCGAAGACTGCGCTGCGTGCGGTGAATTGCGATGTGTGCACAGCGAACGAATCGCCCGGGAATCTATTGTCTACAAACGTGCGCGTGAATAGCATTGGCGCACTCGCAAATGGTTGGCCCGTATGGAACCAGGAAATAGCAGTGGTTCCGTAAGTGGTGGAAATTAATTGTTTTGTTTATGAATTACACAAGCCTTTGCAAAATGTTGGGTATCTATTTGATATCACAAAACGGTACCAAAACATATAATAATGTGTTGTTCTTTGCCTGGTGGTCCCCTTTAAGTTACTATATTTTGGGAAGTGCCCCGTTACGTTTTTTTGGGGCCACCCTGTATTACCCATGGCAATTAATAACTGTCACGTCTAACTTCTGTACTCCAATTTATCTCTCTAGTCTGGAAAAATGATTTATATCTTGATGTCAGTTTGAGGATCTGATTCACATTTTTGTTGGCCGTTTCAGAGCCTGGTTTCACAACCCAGTGACTCATGCTGAGTAAATTGCAGGAAAATTATATGCAAAAACAGCACTCATTTGCTCATTTGCTTAAATTCCTACTTATGAATCAAAATCAGCCATGGCTAGAAATAACAATTTTCCCCAACAGTTAAAATAATAACCAAGTTTCATTTTTTCGTACAGGTAGCCTAAATTCAGAGGATGAAAATAAAGAAAAGCGTTAATCACAGATTATGTTATGTTTGGTTGATTAGGGCCCCGTTGCAGAAAGAGATACAATCAATTGTAAGTTACAAATAATTGTAAGTCAGATCATGTGTTCGAAATGCGCAAATCTGATTGGTTGAAAATCACACCATTTCTTTCTTACAATCAATTGTCTTCTTCTTCTTCTTCTTCTTCTTGGACGTCCGTCGTATCGACGAAGACTCGACGTCATTAGCTGCATATGCGTCATGGTTGAGGTCGGTGTGCTCGACTGTGGCTGAGAAGACCAATCTTAGATCGGCATTGCCGGCCGCATTCCTCACATCTGAGTGTGATGTCATCTGTCGGTGGAGCTGCCTGAAGCTGTTCGCGCCTTTGGTGCCTCCTGGTGCGTTTTTCTTCAGCAGTCGTTGTTCTTTCTTTTTCGAGGATCGCAACGCCTAGCCTGGTTGATTGACGCCACTTGGCTCGGTCAGCCGCTGTGACCTCCCATGTGTTTGGTTCGATGTGGCACTTTTTAAGCGTTGCCTTGAGGGTGTCTTTGAAACGCTTTCGTTGGCCCCCAACAGATCTCTTTCCCTGTTCTAGTTCGCAGTAGAGAATCTTCTTGGGGAGCCGGTCATCTGGCATCCTCACTACGTGGCCTGTCCAGCGAAGTTGAGTCTTGGCCACCTTGGCTTCAATGCTTGTGGACTGGGCTCTGGTGAGGACTTCAGTGTTGGGAACTAGGTCTTGCCACCGAATTCGCATTATCGTTCTTAGCTTCCTCTGGTGAAATCTCTCAAGTGTCTTCAGGTGTCTTCTATACATAGTCCATGTTTCGCAGCCGTATAGTAGAGAAGACAGGACAACCGACTCATATACTCGGATTTTCGTCTCAAGTCTAATGTCATGATCGTTGAATACTCTTGACCGGAGGCGTCCGTATGATGCGTTGGCCTGGCTAATTCTGTGAGTTATTTCATCGTCAATGGTGGCACTTGAAGACAACGTACTCCCGAGATATCTGAATGACTGTACAGACTTCAGTTGTTGACCCCTGATGTGTATGCTGGGGTTGGCATGCTCAGCTCTTGGCGGTGGCTGGTACAGGACTTCAGTCTTCTTTATGCTGATTGCTAGGCCGTATCTAGATGTAGCACTGTCAAAGGAATCCGTTAGGTCCTGAATGTCCTGTTCGGTATGCGCTGCTATCGCACAGTCATCGGCAAACATAAGTTCTTTAACCAGTTCTCTTCGTACCTTGGTGTTAGCTCTGAGGCGAGAGAGGTTGAACAGCTTACCATCCGAGCGATAGCGGATGTAGATGCCCCTGTTGTTGTTTCCGAGTGCTTCCTGTATGACAGCAGTGAGGTAGATGCCAAAGAGTGAAGGTGCTAGCACACAGCCTTGTTTGACTCCGTTGGTGATGTTGAAGGCTTCTGATAAGGCATTGTCCGACTTCACTCTTCCTTGCATGCCTTCATGTAGTAGTTTGACGAGGTTGATGAATTTGGTAGGGCAGCCATATCTTGCCAAGATTTTCCAAAGTGCCTCCCTGTTGACAGTGTCAAAGGCCTTAGTGAGATCGAAGAAGGCAAAGTAAAGGCCCTTGTTCTGTTCTCTGCATTTCTCCTGGATTTGGCGAGCTGCAAAGACCATGTCTGTAGTGCTGCGATTCGGTCTGAAGCCGCACTGAGTCTCGGGTAGGATGGCCTCGGCAACTTGGTTGGAGAGACGCTGCAGGAGAACGCGCGCGAATATCTTGCCTATGGCTGCCAGGAGCGAGATTCCACGATAATTTCCACAATCTGTTCTGTCCCCTTTTTTGTAGATGGTGACTATGTCGGCATCCTTCCACTCTGCAGGGATGACTTCATTTGCCCATACTTTGCAGAAGATGGCATGAACATGCGTGCAGAGCAGGGGGCCTCCAAACTTGAAGACTTCGCCGGGTAGTCCGTCCGGTCCCGGTGACTTTCCATTTTTGGTCTTCTTGATGGCTGTCTCGATTTCATGAAGAGATGGCGGTAGGTCTAGCTGCTCTATGGTGGGGTGTTGAGGTATCTGGCTGATGACCTCAGCGTTGACATCTGTATCACGGTTGAGTAGATCCTTGAAATGAACAGCCCATCTTTCCTGTATGCCTGATCGTGAGGTGATGAGGGTTCCATCGATGCCTCGTAGAGGTAGCGTTCTACTGTGTGGTGGACCGTATACTAATTTTATAGCTTCGAAGAAGGCTTTGGGGTCGTTCCTGTCAGCGGCTGCTTGAATTTCGGTAGCCTTTCGTCGCCACCAGCCATCTTTCATCTCTCTGATGCTGCTTTGTGCCAGGTTCCTTAGGCGTGTGAAGTTATCCCTTCGCTCGGCGGAAGTTGGACAGGCTAGTAGTAGAGTATGTGCTTTCCTCTTTTCTTCGATGAGGGAGCAGATCGGCTCGTTGTTATCATCAAACCAGTCTTGATGTTTCCTCTTGATGTGGCCGACAGTGTTCTCTGTAGCTTCAAGAAGAATATTCTTCAACGAGTCCCAATCCTCAGTTGTGGTCAGGCTAGTCTTTTCGGGTTTAGTAAGGAGCGCTGC
Organism: Echinarachnius parma; assembly: GCA_037951105.1. Taxonomy (NCBI): domain Eukaryota; kingdom Metazoa; phylum Echinodermata; class Echinoidea; order Clypeasteroida; family Echinarachniidae; genus Echinarachnius; species Echinarachnius parma. Next base: position 132,825 of record JBAMJV010004159.1, on the reverse strand, counting down.
TGTGATGTTGGTAGCAAGGCTCTCAGCAATGGTAGGATCCCGTAATTTGTTAGTTGCAAGTCTACGTGTGCCAGTGTTCTTGGTCTTACGTCGAGGTGCTAGACTTAGCCTGAGCTTTGATCGGATGAGGTTGTGATCTGTCCCGCAGCAGGCACCTCGCATCGCTCTTGTGATAAGCGTAGCACCTTGGTCTCGTTGTCTGGTGATGACGTAATCGATAAGGTGCCAGTGACGCGATCTGGGGTGCTGCCAAGATGTCTTGTACTTGTTGGCCATTCTGAACAGTGTGTTGGTAATGCAGAGCTGGTGCTCAGTGCAGAGCTGAAGCAGGAGGAGCCCGTTGGGGTTCATCTTCCCGACGCCGTTCCTGCCAATCACGCGAGGCCACTGGTCTGCTTCAGATCCAACACGTGCATTGAAGTCGCCTACAATGTACAGTTTGTCGTTGCGAGGGATTGTTGATAGAAGGTCATTTAGGTCGCTGTAGAATGCTTCCTTGGCCTCATCAGGGCTGGGTAGCGTGGGAGCATAGCCAACAATGATGGACATGTGCTGTTTGTTGGTCAGGGGCATTCTGCATGACATCAGTCGTGCGTTGTGGCCTTTGGGTATCTCTGTTAGTTTCCCTACAATGGATGTCTTGATGGCGAGTCCAACACCGTGGATGCGGGGCTGATCATCACTGAGGCCTTTCCAGAAGAAGGTATACCCTCCACCGACTTCGGTCAGTTGGCCGTCGTTTGGGAATCTTGTTTCGCAGAGGCCGGCGATGTCAATGTCGTAACGGTTGAGTTCTCTAGCAACCAGGGCTGTGCGTCTTTCGAGTCTGTCAGATCGTGCGGCATCCTGGAGCGTTCGCACGTTCCAGGTTGCCAGGGTCAGTGTCCTTTTCCGTCCTTTATATATTCTTTCATTAGGTCGTCCGCAGTTGAGTTGTGGCGAACCCCCAGCTGCGGCATGCTGGGCGGGTTTAGCGAGGACGGGCTTTGTTTAGGGCGCCTTTTATTGCCCCCTCCCCGGATTGGGGTGACCAGTGCTGTCCCTAGATAAGGCTGGTCAGTCGCAGTAGAAGGACCCCCCTGCACTTCCGCCCTCTGAATCAGTAGCAGGATGGCCATCACTCTAAAGCCGCCTACGTGCAGGTCTGTGATTGTCAGCTCCCAGTGTCGGCATCACCTGCTGATGCACCACTCGCCTGTCGCCGTAGGACTTGGGTGTACACGTTGATGGTAAATGACGCAATAGCTAGCTGATGATGGTGCCAGTGCGTGATTGGATTGAGGTGGGAGAACCGTTGCACAGGGGCAATCCCACACACTTGACCAGGGTGCGGCTTGATCCGATGGCATGACGAAGTCAGGACGACCGGAGCAGCATCCCGGCTGCAGTGACTGGTTGGCATCAGATGTTGTGCCTGTGGATGTCAACCTTTTATTGGCTTGTCACGAAGCGGATGGTAATGGCACAGCGTTTGGCTTAGTCAGGCTCTAAACCTACCAGAGAGACTGGCTCCCCTCATGCAGTTTAGTCGGTGGGTCGACACCGTGTACCAGGGTGTGGCCGCCGCTGTGCCCGCGACTACTTGGAGCCATGCATGAGAGTTGAGCGAGCGTGGAGACCAGTGCGTGCTGTCCACTCAGGCTAGCCGAGTGCGACCGACAATACTACAAAGGTGCTACTCCTACACTACACCCCATACACCCCTACAATCAATTGTAACTTATAATTGATTGTATCTCTTTCTGCAAAGGGGCCCTAATGTTAGATCTTGGGCTGCTGTGAGTTTAAAGACCTGCCCCCTGTGTTTTGTATTTGTATCCGTATCTATAATTTCTTTAATTGTATCCCCCGAACCACTTCGGGGGATACTATGGATTTGGCCTCGTCGCGCCGCCGCCGCCGCCGCCGCCGCCGCCGCGTCCGCCGCAGAGATTTTCTTGTGAACGCTCTACAGGTGCGAGTTCTTGTCCGATCATTTTCTAATTTGGTATGAAGGTGTATTAAGGAAAGAGGATGAAGCCTATTGATTTTGGTGTGGGGCGGAGTCCTGGTTGCCATGGTAACCATGATATAAAGAAATAGTTAAGATTACCTTGTGAACGCTCTACAGGTCCGAGTTCTTGTCCGATCATTTTCTAATTTGGTATGAAGGTGTATTAAGGAAAGAGGATGAAGCCTATTGATTTTGGTGTGGGGCGGAGTCCTGGTTGCCATGGTAACCATGATATAAAGAAATAGTTAAGATTACGTTGTGAACGCTCTACAGGTCCGAGTTCTTGTCCGATCATTTTCTAATTTGGTATGAAGGTGTATTAAGGAAAGAGGATGAAGCCTATTGATTTTGGTGTGGGGCGGAGTCCTGGTTGCCATGGTAACCATGATATAAAGAAATAGTTAAGATTACCTTGTGAACGCTCTACAGGTCCGAGTTCTTGTCCGATCATTTTCTAATTTGGTATGAAGGTGTATTAAGGAAAGAGGATGAAGCCTATTGATTTTGGTGTGGGGCGGAGCCCTGGTTGCCATGGTAACCATGATATAAAGAAATAGTTAAGATTACCTTGTGAACGCTCTACAGGTCCGAGTTCTTGTCCGATCATTTTCTAATTTGGTATGAAGGTGTATTAAGGAAAGAGGATGAAGCCTATTGATTTTGGTGTGGGGCGCGGTCCTGGTTGCCATGGTAACCATGATATAAATAAATAGTTAATATTACCTTGTGAACGCTCTACAGGTCCGAGTTCTTGTCTGATCATTTTCTAATTTGGTATGAAGGTGTCTTAAGGAAAGAGGATGAAGCCTTTAGATTTTGGTGTGGGGCGGAGTCCTGGTTGCCATGGTAACCATGATATAAAGAAATAGTTAAGATTACCTTGTGAACGCTCTACAGGTCCGAGTTCTTGTCCGATCATTTTCTAATTTGGTATGAAGGTGTATTAAGGAAAGAGGATGAAGCCTATTGATTTTGGTGTGGGGCGGAGCCCTGGTTGCCATGGTAACCATGATATAAAGAAATAGTTAAGATTACCTTGTGAACGCTCTACAGGTCCGAGTTCTTGTCCGATCATTTTCTAATTTGGTATGAAGGTGTATTAAGGAAAGAGGATGAAGCCTATTGATTTTGGTGTGGGGCGCGGTCCTGGTTGCCATGGTAACCATGATATAAATAAATAGTTAATATTACCTTGTGAACGCTCTACAGGTCCGAGTTCTTGTCTGATCATTTTCTAATTTGGTATGAAGGTGTCTTAAGGAAAGAGGATGAAGCCTTTAGATTTTGGTGTGGGGCGGAGTCCTGGTTGCCATGGTAACCATGATATAAAGAAATAGTTAAGATTACCTTGTGAACGCTCTACAGGTCCGAGTTCTTGTCCGATCATTTTCTAATTTGGTATGAAGGTGTCTTAAGGAAAGAGGATGAAGCCTATTGATTTTGGTGTGGGGCGGAGTCCTGGTTGCCATGGTAACCATGATATAAAGAAATAGTTAAGATTACCTTGTGAACGCTCTACAGGTCCGAGTTCTTGTCCGATCATTTTCTAATTTGGTATGAAGGTGTATTAAGGAAAGAGGATGAAGCCTTTTGATTTTGGTGTGGGGCGGAGTCCTGGTTGCCATGGTAACCATGATATAAAGAAATAGTTAAGATCACTGCTGTAAGCGCACATCGCCTTGTCTATTAATCAGACCCTGCTCGGAGGACAAACAGCGCGCGAGGCCTTGCCCAAAGGCTACTGCCAGCCTAGTAGAACAACGTACACCACCAAACTTGTTCAGTTCACAATATTACAACCCACAAAAGTGCAATGCAATTGGTTCGGGGGATACATGTGCTCGGCTGCGCGACCCGCCGAGCGCGCAATTTCTAGTTAATACCAATGTGTTTTTATTCCGTTTCCTATTTCAGCATTTCCAACCTGATCGCCCTTGAGCTAAGAGAGAACCTACTCAAAGTGCTACCCGATTCCCTCTCGTTCCTGGTCAAACTCGAGATGCTGGACCTCGGAAGCAATGAACTGGAAGAACTGCCCGAGACTCTTGGTGCGTTGCCCAATCTACTGGAGCTATGGCTTGACTGCAATCAGCTAACCATACTGCCCCCGGTAAGTCCCATGTGTGGAAATCTGTGTTGGGGTATGGCTTTTATTCTGAATGTACTTGTTTTAGGCAGATTATTGTTGTTGTTGGTCGAGTTTGACTTGAGTTAGAGATGTTAGTTGGATCTCAGAAGGAACGAGCTAGGAGAGCTACCTGAGACTCTTGGTGCGTTGCTGAATCTACTGGAGCTATGGCTTGACTGCAATCAACTAACCATACTGCCCCCGGTACATGTAAGTCCCACTTATATAAAGGTAAGTCCTGTTTGTAAAAATCTGTGGCAGTTTTTGTTCTGAGTGTGCATAGATTTCAAATATGTTTTTATTGTTATCTCCAGGACATTGGTAGCTAAGGCAACCTGACTTTTGAATGTTTCATAGAACAACTCTGATTTCCGACATGGACATTTTTGTTCTTATATTGTCAAAATAATTGTTTGAAATAATAATTTACTGCTTTTATTTTCCATCTCCAGGAGATTGGTAACTTAGGCAACCTGACGTGTCTGGACGTATCAGAGAACAACCTGGAATCGCTCCCAGATGAGATCGGTGGACTTCAGAGCCTGACGGATCTCACCCTGTCACAGAACTCCATAGAGACACTACCAGAAGGAATCGGTAAGCTTTGTGAACCTTGCCTTTAATAAATATCAGTCTAACCTTTCTTAGCCGTTAGAATCTCTTCATCTCAAAATTCCTCTCTGAATGTTACCATCCAATCTCAATGTCCCATTCCTCTGTTGCATATATATATGTTGCATAATATGTGTTTTTACCTTTTATTTCTTAGCCCATTGCCTATGGAAACCTGGTATGCCCTGTCTTAACTTTATGGGTTATAAAATACAGTAGGAAACGGGTTAAATTGATAGAGAGCAAACAAATGTATTCAATGTTCCAAAGGGTTAGCCGTAATAAATATGTTTGCTAATTAATCCACTTTAAACACTGATGGTTTACATACATGATACTAAAAATGTAACATGTGATGTAACCTTTTCCTGTAAAAGTGAAACCTAGTAGCTAGCGGTGTAGGTATGGGGGGGGGGGGGGGGGCTACTGTGGGATGGGTTTCCCTCTCCTCTCAATAACATAACAAAACAGTAAAAAAAACATAAGGATACAAATAAAGAAAGTATTCTATTGTACCTTCCCCTAACAATAATTAAGAGGAGGGGTCACATGCCCCCATATAGTTTGACAAAAACAATAACAAACAAATTAGGGTAAAAAACTACCTAGATAGTGCCCCCCCCCCCCCCCCCCCCCCCAATCAACTTGAATTCTCCCCCATTCAATCAGACCATTACTCCACCACTCCGCCACTGCCAGTAGCATGTTCCAAACAGCCATTGGGATAAGAGCTACTTCTCTTTTATTTGTTACTTGGTGTCAAGTATACTTGGGCATGTGCCCCCCCCCTCCACCTCCACCCCCCCCCCCCCCAAAAACAAAAAAAAAAAGAAGAAGAAAATAATGAAAATGAAAAATGATTAAAAAAAACCCGATAACAAACAAAGAAACAAAACAAACAATTTGGAACAAATATCAAACATTACGGGTAGACAATAAAGAAATACATAATTGTGCCATCCCCCAATAAGTCAGACCATTGCTATGCTGCTGCCAGAAGCATGTTCTAAGTGGCCATTGCGATGGAGCTACTTTCCTTTTTATTTGTTTCTTGGTGTCAAATATACTGGAGATGTTTGTTTGAGTTAGGTGCGAATTGCGTGTTTGATTGCGTGGGGGAAAGGTTCCTCGCCGCAATGCATAACAAGTAACGTGATCTGACAGACAGTGTCTCTGTCAGGCGGTATTCCATGCACATTTTCCACGGTGGCAGAAATCGATTGGCGCGTCTTCATCAGCTGAGCTTTTCAGTAAAGGGATGGGTCATCTCGATGTAAGGCCTTTCCATTGGTCGAAGAATCATTTATCTTCATCACTTGAAGTGGAACAAGAGCCTTCACCACAAACAACCAATAAGTCGAGAAAATTGATTTTGCTGATTTTTACATGATATAAAAGTAGAAGTAATTACCTTTAAAATGATGCCATATTTGTACATTTTCGAACATGGTAGAAGAAATCTATTTTAAAATAAGGAAACGGGCCGCTTCAAAGATCAATTTTCCAAATTAGTTGAAACGGGTATAAGAATTAAAGCTTGTGAAATTGTACATGAATCTCAAATTTGATTTTAGCCGACAAGTGGTGGGTGTTGATGTAGCTGGTCACATAAAAAGAAAGACCACTTAAAAGAAAGAAAGTCAATTTCACTATCTTAGGCTGATGTAGACATACCTTCATGTACACCTGTGCACTGGTGATAGGTAGGATTCTGAACTGAGTGAACTGTCTCTCTTTCTCTCTTCCACACTAACTCTCTCAATAACAAGTCAAACACTTTGAAATTTACCCTACTTTCATCTTGCTGGGCCTTATACAATTAACCCTGCTCTAGTGACCACCTGTATATAAAGACCACCAATGAATTCTCGCTATCTTAAATAGGTCCGAAAATCTCGAAATTCGCGAGACGAGACTTTTTTCCACTTTGCGGGTCGTCACTCCCACTTCCGGTACCGTCACGGCTCGCGTGCCCATCATTCGCACACGGTCGAAATGGATGCAATCAGCGTAACTCACACAAAATATAATGCATTAATTAAAAGCTATCGACCACACGTCTCAAATGCGTTTGTATGCAGTACATATATATATATCCCGGGCCGGTTACGGAAAAAATAAACGCCTCCCGCGCGCCGCACACATGCACACGACGCGTCCACGCAGTAGTCAGGAAGTTGGTATGACTAAAAGCTATCCCACAATTCCATGCGTGTTTTCGGGATTTCGATCGGATTTCGAGATAATCGCTATTTGGGGTAGCGAGAATTAGTTTACATGTGAATTAACCTTTCTATAGAGACCACCTGTTCATAACATTACATCTGCTCATAAAGAGCACCCTTTATAGACCATCTTATAGACAGGTTTGACCGTGCATGTAGAATCATTTGTGCCGACGTCAAACATTAGCCATTCTTTCACGATTGTCACATAATCATGTGCATCTATCAGGTAACAATGTTGGGCGACTGGAAGACCCTATTTCAGATAGCATTCTCAACTTAAGGCCAAACAAAAAAAAATTGTTTGATTGGAGTAACGGGCAACCAAAAATTAGGGTAGGGCGGTAGGGATTTTTTTTTTTTTTCTCGCACAAATACACAAAAACACACACATAACACATCGCAATTGCAAATTCTATTGCAATTTTTTATTTATTTTTTTATTTTTTTGTATTATTTAAAATTTAAAAAAATTTCAGAAAAAACATCTAGGGTCGGCGTGCATTAGCGCCGGTATTTTTAGGGGCGGGCGGGTTACGCCAATCCAACCATTTATTTTTCATGGCCTAAGTGAACACTTCATCACTTTCTCTTTCACACTACTTCTCTTTTTTACTTGCCTAACCGGACCACTACATGTATTATAACAAAAAGTCAATTTGACTATCTTAGGCTGATGTAGACATTCCTGAGCTGTACACCTGGGAATGGTGGACAGTCGAAATTCCGAACTGAACTGTCTTTCTTTCTCTTTCTCACTAACTCTTTCACTTATGAGTCAAATACTTTGGAATTCATCCTAGTCAACCCTGCTCTAGCGACCACCTGGATATTCAGACCACTAGAAAAAAGTTGATGTCACTATCTTAGGCTGATGTAGACATACCTAGCTGTACACCTGTGTATGGTTGACGGTCAAAATTCTGTGGACTGACAGAACTGTCTTTCTTTCTCTTTCTCAATAACTCTCTCATTCATTAGTCAAGCACTTTGAAATTAAAAAGGGTAAATGTCACTATCTTGGGCTGATGTAGACATACCTTCTTGAGCACCTGTGAAGGGATGATGGGTAGAATTCTGGACTGAGTAAACTCTCTTTCTCGTTCTCCTTTCAAACACTGCAATTCACCCACCACTGACCGCCCTGACCTTTAACGCATGCACAGTCCACGTTCACTTTGCTGCAAATCAGAAATAAAAACTCTTCTTGGAGAAAGTTATACTGTAGTAAGACATTTGAAGAGGGAAGCTAGCTAGGGGGAGTTGCAATAAATTGCCATACATTTAAAAGTTTAAACATTCTGATTTGAGTGAACTACATTTCTCTTACATTGATGAGTCAAACACTTTGCAATTCATTTATTTCTTGACCTTAAATGCGTACACACTTAATGTTCGCTGCAAATTGTTGCAAATGTGAGCTATTCTTGGGATAAGAGGTGGGGATGGTTGGTAATGGTTAGAGAAGAGAAGGTGTCTAGGCGGACTTGAATAAATTGGCATACAATATAAAAAGTGCTGAGAGAAACATGTATCTCTTTCATTCCTTACGGCCCGGTCACATATCACCGGATAGCGTAAACGGATGCCCGACAAATAGGACATTTGCGAAATCAAATGTTCAATTTACTGCAAATGAAGGCTATTTTTGTGGCAGGCGAAGGTGTAGGGAATGGAACAGTCTAGGTGGCTAGGAGAAGTTGAAAAAAAACATTTTTCTGAGATAAAACATTCTGAATCAAGTCAACTGTTCATCTCTTTCAGTCAGAAGTCCAACACTTGACAATTAACCCACCGCTGTCCATCCTGACCTTTCACACATATAATGTTCAATTTACTGCAAATGTAGGCTATTTTCGTCACAGGCGAAGGGGTAGAGTATAGAGCAGTTTATGTGGCTAGGAGAAGTTGCAGAAAAAAACAACATTCTGAGATTAAACATTCTGAATCAAGTAAATTGTTTATCTCTTTCCGTCAGAAGTCCAACACTGGACCATTCACCCACCATGGTCAGTCAGTCTTGACCTTTTAACGCGTACACGCTGCATGTTCAATTTGCTGCAAATGTTGGCTATTTTCGTCGTGGGCGAAGGGGGTAGCGTAAGGAGCGGCGTAGGTCGTTAGCCAGGCGGAGAACTTTGAATAAATTACCAAGTGTGAAACATGTCCCCCATCAATTCCGAGCCACTGAAAATGCGATTGAATGATTACAGCATGCACTGGCCCATAGTGATGGGAGCGTTCAGCATATATGAATACAGGTTAAGCAGAGCTTGACACTAGCACTTGCCCTATATTAGCCTGGGTCAAGTACAAATTGATGTCGGGCAAGTGAATTTTCATAAACGACCTAGTTTTGTTGCCGGATCGGGCAACTGAATTATTGGTCAACTACGAAAGAATATAATAAAATTCCTTATGTGTAAATCTCATCTAGAAGTAAGCTGGGCAAGTCAATTTTCTGTCTGGGCAAGTAAGATTTGAACGTTAATGATTTTACTTGCCCGAATAGGCAAGTTTATAAGGGTAGTGTGAATGCTTGTGTAAAGGTGGATGAAAAATAAAGGTGATATTATATACGGCAAGGCAAGCCTCCACACTAATATTTTTTCTATACTGGCCTATTTGGGCAAGTAAATTCATAACTATTTCAATCTTACTTATCGGAACAGAAAATTTACTTGCCCGCTTACTTCTAGGGAATAACATTCTACGCTTGATGGGGCAACAAAACTAAACCAAACTAGATCATCAAAGAAATGTTACTTGCCCGACATCAATTGTTGCTTGCCCTGGGCAATCAGGCAATTGCTATAGTGAGTAGTGGCAAGTCCTGTATATGACCCCTTTCAATTTCTATCCTTGACAAGTCCATTACATTATGTCATCATAATGCATTGTGCCCATAGTGACATAATTAATGAGAGACTGGCATTTGGCAATGACTCCATTTCTGTGACCTCTGTTATGATACACCTACTGACGTACTAATTAGCATTTGCAATGTACGGAGTGCAGCTACAAAATTTCAGGTACAGGTAGTTACAAGTTGGCCTTTTTCAAGACTGTTAGATATTTTACTGATCTGTAGACTTGCATTGATGACAAAAGAGGTGCTTTTCAGTGATACAAAAGGTATTATTTTAGCCCAAGAAAAGTTTTGGTTTTGGTTGGCCCAAATTGTGCGAGTAAAATTTGACAGGAATGATATTTGGGGAAGAATTTCGTCGGGCACCCATTTATGCTATCCGGTGATATGTGACTGGGCCAATTAAGAACCATTAATATGATGAAATGAAAGCATACATGGGTATCACTACTTCGGGGGTGCTCTATAGTGGTTTGTCCTAGAGTGATTTTTGCCTAGTTCACTAGATTAAATGAGCATTCAAACAATTGACATGAAATAAGTGCTCTGAAAAATGTTTTTGAGTTGAACTCGCATAATTCACGGAAGCTTGTTTGTGTGATTTTACAGTGGCTATTTTTATGCATGGCGGGGGCTATAAATCGCCCAGAGCCCTTTAGTGTGGTTTCTTTACTGAGCATAAATGTGACCGGCTATAGCAAAATCCGGCACTTGTCGGTAAAATTCAAAATGTAGATTTTCATACCATGAGAAAGGCCTCATCACAAGCTTTCATTTGATGCTTTGTTCTAACTAATTGGTCAACAATTGGCGAAGATATGATTGTTTAAATTCTACAATCATAGGTCTTTTACACACATTGTGCAAACTTAAAATACCCATTTCTTCAAAACATGAATTACCGACAAGTGCCGAGTTTTGCTATAGCCGGTCACAAATGCTGGCCCTAGTGATGGTGCGACTCTATATGTTTAATTGGTCTAGCTCTGATTTAATTAGAACCCACTTTGCACTCCCCCGCATAGTGATTGTGAATGTAGTACAATATGCGCCTTCTTGTTATCTCTTCTCTTCTCTTATCTGAAAGATCTGCTTTTTCCTTATGAAACAAGTTAGAATCTGCAAAATTCAGGTCAATTCTTAACCCTCGGAAGATGAAACAAAATTAATAAATAAATAAATGTATTTGAATTAAATTTTGAAAACAGTAATGAGTAGTTTTCGATCAAAATAGGTGCAAGATTACATCTTAGAGTCTTTGCTTTTTCATCTGAAATAAGTTCTGCAAAATTCAGGTCAATCCGTAACCCTCTGAAGACGAAAAAAAACAACTAATTTATGTAATTGAATCTAATTTTGAAAATAATAATGAGCGGTTTGCCATCAAATGGGAGCAAGATCTCATCTTAAAGCCCCTGCTTTTCCATCTCACACAAGTTCTGTGAAATTCAGGTAAATTCCTAACCCTCAGAAGAATACAAACAACAGCAAATTAATCATGTATTTGAATTTTATTTTTAAAACGATAAAGAGCAGTTTGCCACAAAGATGGGTGGGAGATCTCATCTAAAAGTCCCTGCTGTTGCATCTAAAACAAAAGTAGTTTGCTATCAAAATGGGTGCAAGATCTCGTCTTAAAGCCTTTGCTTTTCAATCTGAAAAAAGTTCTGCGAAATTCAGGTCAATCCGTAACCCGTAAAAAAAGAAAGAACTGATAACATATATTTGAATCTAATTTTCCAAATAATATTGGGCAGTTTGCCACCAAGATGGGCACAAAATCCCACCAAGAAGACTGCTTTTCCATATAAAACAAGTTCTGAGAAATTCAGGTCGATTGGTAACCCTCTAAAGACGAAAAAATAACAAATAAATATATTAGAATCTAATTTTGAAAATAATAAAGAGCAGTTTGCCACCAAGATGGTTGCGAGAGCTACTTTTGCATCTAAGACGTGTTCTGCGAAATTCAGTTCAATTCATAATCCTCTGAGGATGAGAATAGAACAAATAAATCCATTCTAATTTTGAAAATAATAATAAAGAGCAGTTGCCACCAAGATGGTTGTGAGAGCTACTTTTGCATCTAATACGTGTTCTGCGAAATTCAGTTCAATTCATAATCCTCTGAGGACGAGAATAGAACAAATAAATCCATTCTAATTTTGAAAATGATAATAAAGAGCAGTTTTCCATCATGAAGGGTGCCAGATCTCATCTTACAGGCTATGTTTGTTTACACGTTGCCTGTCGCAATTCCAATCGCAATATAAATGCACTATACAGTCTATGTGACCTTTAAAGTGATATTTGACGATCAAGACCCCAAAATTCATCATATTCTCTCCCTTTCACATTACATGTAGGTTTCTTGCTCAAAGTAAATTTTCCCCCAAAACCATCACCTACATGTATGTAATTGTTACCAAGGTAGTGGGAGTTTTTGGAGTCATGGAATGTATTCAAATGTTATGCACATGTTTATACATTGACTTGACTATTTGTATTACATTATTTAAATGTACTCCCCCAGTCAACTTATAATGTAGATGTCGAGGTGACTTTCAACTTTGTTTTTAGAATGTCAAGACCTCCAAAATGTATCAATTCCTCTCCGCTCCAAGTGAATTTGCCCCCAAAACCATCACCTCTGTAATTTCTGCCAACTTTATGAGATCTATTTGTGTTTCTTCCCCTTTTCTTGTGGCCCGAAAGAAAAATCTACTGGGCAGAAAATTATATTTAATGAGTAAACTTTTTACTATTCAAAATATCACTCTTTCATGATCAAACCTGTGATTACAGATGAAACACAACAAGCTGCTTGCCCGATTGGGCCACCAAAATATGACTTTTATACATTTTTGCTTGCACGAAGTTCAACTTTACTGACCCCGGGCCAGTGCGAGTGTCGAGCCCTGCCTAATACATTCAACAGTGCACATGTTCAATCTTTGACTTTGCAATTCCAATGGCAATACAAATGTACCCTTCAAGTCGATACAAATGTCAAAGTGACCTTTAACTTCATAATACGACTTTAAAAGACTCCCCCAATTTCATCGATTCCTCTGCCCTCTAAGTTAATTTGCCTTGAAAACGAATACCTCTATATTTGTTACCAAGTTTATAAGATGTATTTGTCGTAATAAATAAGTATACGTATTCAAATGTTATGCACATTTTACACATTGACTTTACAAATTCCAAGGGCAATATAAATGTACCCCCAGTTAACACAGATCATGTCAAAGTGACCTTCATGTAAGACTTTCACGAATTCCAACAAAATTAAATTATTCCTCTCCCCTCCACATCAAAGTTAATTTGCCCCGAAAACTGACATCCCTTTAATTTCTGCCCAGTTTACTTTATGAGAGCCATTACCTCATGTATTCAAATGCTATGGACATGTTTACACATTGAATGGGCAATTCCAGGCACAATATAATTGGGCAATTCCGTATGAGAGAAGGCAAAAACACCACATCTCAAAGTTGAGCAATCTTCCCTAAATCAAACTGTTATCGATAGAGGAAAACTTGAATTTTAGGAAACTGAAAACCATTTGTGTATAGCTCTATTGGTTTTGCAAATATTTCTGCTTGAATTGAACAGAAATTAATGACTTTTTATTCATAAATCAGCTTCATTTCATGAAAATGAAATGAATCTTTTAATTCAATGATTGTTTCTGCTCTTTTTCTCATATTTTCCATACAATGTAGCAACAATCACAAATTGTAAAGCATGGGCAGTAACTTCATTGCATTTTTTTTTTGAGAAATTTTTGAAATCTATGCATATTTGATCGTAATTCCGTTACGATAAAACATAATAAGTTTTTCTCAATATCTTATTACTTGTTCTTTAGTCATGTCATTGTGAATTCTCTTCCTTCACCACAGTCCTAAGAACTTCCAACATAATTTTCTGAAATGATGTCACTACTTTTTCCAAAATTGGCGTAACGGTATTAGTAATTCCGTTACGTAACGGAATTACACGCACATGGTTTGTAAGGTATTGAATGATATTGCTGAAAATAATTTTTTTTCTTGTTCTCAATGTAGAAATACCCTTTTAATAGCATGAACTGTAGCCATGTAGACAATACATCATTATACAAGTACTGTACAATGTTACTTTATGTGACTCATTGTACCCACATGCTTCATATTGCATCAATGGTGATTTAACTAAATTGATACACGATAGATAATTTCTCTAATCTCTCCATGAACATAATAGAGATGATAATGTTCTATCATTAAATTAGTTTCCAGCAAGAACCACTTGACTGAAATTATGAAGATGCAGCAGATTCATGTTTGTACTTTAGAAAGGGAAAAACAAAAACAATACAATTTAAAAAAAATATCCAGTGATTAGTATGACACTGGTGCTACATTTATTTTCTCACATTAATTTACATTCATGTATTTTAAGATATAAATCATACCTTCAACTTTCAAGGAGATTTAATATTAATAATTTTGTAATTGTATGTAGATTTGAATATCATTGATCAGTTAAAGGCTCATAACTTGTCATTAATTATGTAAATTTGTATTAAACTGAAGCATATACAATTAAACATAAATACAGAATAGGCTTCAAGATATTCAAAACTAAACATAATACAGGCTAAGATACACATGTTTTATTCATTATCATAAAGTCAGAATACATTGAGTGTTCAGTGTGCTTCTGTATGCAGATAAAAGAAGAATGATGTACAAAGTATTTGCATTTTCAAATGGGAATTCCTAAAGGTGTCTTTAATTTTTGGCAATTCCATATTTATATTTTATATGCCAACTTTTTGTTTGAGGATCATACACGTTTATATTCGATATATACATCTATACACGTATTTCATGGAATGGATGAAAACGCATTCCAAATTGATTTGAGAGTATATTAAGATCAATTTAGGATGAATTTTTTAAAGAATAATTTTAGAATATAACAAAGAGTTTATATAACAAATCTCGATTTTCTTGTAATTCTGTTGTAACGCACACACACATAACTTCAGGATTTGTTCTGGTCCTTATGTAAGAGCTTGTGATGAACAATGCATACACATTCTTTACTAATGACTATAAGCAGAAAAGCAGGAAAATGTAACCAACAAATTGCATTTTCATGGGTGGATTTCACAGGCGTAATTCCGTTACAGTGACATTCGTTTGTCTTAAGGTAATTTCAGAGGTTAAAATAGATCATTTCTGGAAAAAAAGATGTACCAAATTCAAGTTTGTAACTTAAATGATAAGTTTTTATTACCAATGAAGAATTTTTGGTGGTAGCTTTTGCAGAAAATCATTACATAGTTAGTGTTGAATGAAAGACCCCTTTCCGTTATGATTGTATTTTGGTCTCTGGATGCTACAGTGTTATAGATTTGTAACAATCTTGGGTTCTGTTGTACCTCTAGTACCCCTGCCAGTTATTAAAGTTTTAAAAACTGTGAAAGTGAAAGGAATTTTAAATATGATTAAGAAAACAGAGCTAAAAATCACTTATTTTTCATTCTGTTACAGTGGAATTACCCATTCACAATGCATTTCCATTCACACAGATTTCCAATATTCAGGAAGTTTACGAGGCTTTATAGCATTGAAAGTTAAATGATTTGACCTGTTTGTGATTTGTAATTGTTTAAATGTTGCTTGATATTGATTATGTGCAGTTATTTAGCATTTCACATTTATGTAGTACATTTTTTTTCACAATTTAACCATTTTTCTTGAAGTAAAGGAAAAATTCTAAAATGTTGCTTTTTTTTCTTCAAATATTGTTATTATTGTCCAATTATTGATTTTTGAAAAGTATTGAAGCTAAAATGTGAATTCTTTGTTGTTCATGTACCGATTTGTGGAAAAATTGATTTCACTGCTTAAGTTGTGTAATTCCGTTACACACATTAGTGGACATAGTTCCTAGGATTTTTCTTTCATTAAATTGATGCAATCCTTTTTAATTTCTTGCCTACTAATATGAAGCTGAAATTAAACCGAAATAAAGCTGGATTTTAGCAATATTTTTTTCAAATTTCACTCTTATTTGTATTTTGGCCATATTTTCATTTATTTTACACATAACAAGTTCAAAAATTGGTTTACAGATATGTCAAATTATGGTTTATATTCAAGTGCTAGATAGCCTTGATGTTTGCATTAGCATGTAAGAAAAGTTGAGTGCAAAATAATTGAGTTTTCCTTGTAACTTTCAGAGATGTAATTCCGTTACAAATTTGTGTAATTCCGTTACAGTGGTCTTTTTTCAAAAAAGTGAATTTGTGAACTTATCATTGTGTTGTTTATGCACGTACTTGTTCCAAAATGAAGTTGACATTATCAAGATAGAAAAAATACATAAAATCAGTTTCAAAGTGTCTTATATTTCAGAGAAACTCAACGCAAACTTGTAGCAAAAAAAAAACTCCATTCTCCGGTAATTCCGTTACGGTCACACATATTGGTCTAGTGTGCAACAACACATGGAAGATATAAAACCATTTCCCTATCATGTTGTAGCCTGGTTACCTGTGCAACTTATATAAGTATCAAAATTTACTTAAGTCATGAGAATATTGCGCAGGGAATGAAATAATGAGCAAAAAACGTCTCTGAATGTAATTCCGTTATGGTGGAATTGCCCAATTATATTAACTCCCCCAGTCAAGTTTAAAAGATTAATTTGATGTATTCAATTTTGTTTGCACAAGTTACACATGGTTTTGTGAGACGTTTCACAAGATTATTGCTCCCCCCCCCCCCCCCCTAGTCAACATGAATATTCAAGTGACCTTAAATAAAAATGAATAAAATAGAAATAAATACAAAATCCTCTCCCTCCATATCAAAGTTAGTTTGCCACATGAAAAACATCACCTGTATAATTTCCGCCAAGATGATGCAAACTTTTGAGTTCAAGATACATCCAAATTGTACTGCATATGTTTACACATTGATTGAGCAATACAAATTTTACTTAAATATTCTCCCCCAGGATATAATCAAAGTGACTTAAATAAAGTTATATTTGACTTTTAAGAACATAAATTCATTTATTTCTCGCCCACTCGCTTTTTATTCCAAAAATAGCACTGTCCTCAATGAATCTTCTTTGTTATTTGCTGCCAAGTTTGAAAATACTGGAGTCTTTATAATTATCACAAATTTACACATTAACTTGCCAGTGGCAATATAAATGTATAAATCTCAATCTATTTCCAAATAACCTTTAAAGTTCTATTTGACACAACAACAAAAAACTGCTCCAAAATGTCATTTAGGCTATCATTTTACTTGCTCAAAATTAATTTGCCCTTCATAAAACAAATTAAGAAAGAAAAAAAAGGACATCTGCATTTGCTGCCTTGTTTTTGTTTGGTTTTTTCCCCCATCAATTCGAAAATCATTCCCCCAAATATTAACACTGCCTTGAAAATCATTATATTGGCAATTGAAAGCTCTCATTTGAGGGCATTTTTGGTGGTCATCATCAGTTAAAAATACCCTGATCTATCTTTTGAAATGTGTGATACATGTTTGGTTACTTGTGACATTAATTTTGTGTATTTGTTTTTTTAATTGTCATAATTCATGTAAATTGAACTGTGCATTATTAAGCATAATGACAATTTGTAATAAGAATTATTGTTTATAATTTTTTGTTTTCTGTTTTGTTTTTATATCTACAGGTAAATTAAAAGATCTGAGCATTCTAAAGATAGACCAGAACAGGCTTATGACACTCACACCAGCTATAGGAAGGTAAGTGGAACTTTCTTCTTTATTACTACTACACATTTAATTAAATAAACAAATAAATGTTCAATTAATCAGTCAATTAATTGATAGAGTTATGTACTGTATGTGGTCAGGTGAAAATATGATTTATGAATGTATAAAGTTCATTTTATGCCACAAAATGGAAATTATATATTGTTATATTTTTTTTTATGTGCAGGCATGTTACTGAAAAGTACACTCTTATGCATTTCTGATGTTCTTTAGGAAGGTACAAAGATACAAAAGTACATGATTATCTGTTGCCCAGATTAAGGTTTATCTGCACACTGTATCTATACCAAAATACATTTTAACAAAAAATATGATATTGATATATTGTTAAGATATTGATTTTAAACTTTGATCACAATAGAAAATAATATATTGTTATTATTTGTCATTATTGTCATTTATTGAGAAAGTGCACAAGATAATTGCACAGGTTTGAAATGAGCCCAGATGAACTGGGGCAATAATGATAATTGTGCGCCACGAGTGTCTATAGACAGATGTGCGCACGCTATAAATATATAAGTGATTATTATTATAATTATTTATTAAGTAATTATCTTGATGATTTGTCCATGATTTGATTAAGTTAGTGCATTGACATTTATTACCTTCTCTCTCCCTACCAGCTGTGAAAACCTGACAGAGCTGATCCTCACAGAGAATCTATTGCAGGTAAGACAATTAACAAGTTTTTAATTGATTTGATTATAATTGATTTGATTTGATTTTCAATTGGATTTCAATTGGATATCATCACACTTCCAGATTGTTTTCCTTTCTAAATCTGTACACAAGCCTCTACACTAACTTTTTTCTGCACTGGCCCGTTCTGGAAAATCATACATTGTGGGATTTTACTTCTCCAAGCAGAAAATTGACTTGCCCGCTCTACTTTTTGATGAGATTTACATGTAAGGAAATTCATTCTTCTTATGTAGTTGACCAATAATTTATTTGCCCGATCGGTCTAACAAACTAAACCATTTATGAAATTTTACTTGCCCGACATCAATTTGTACTTGTCCCGGGCACATGGGCAAATGTTGAGCCCTGCCCTGGATATCATCACACTTGCAAATTGTTTTCCTTTCTAAATCTGTACTCATCTAATTAAATTTTATTATGAGGTTCTCGTCACATTTTGAAAATGTCAGGTGAGAGTGTGAAAGGTGTTAGGTTGATATTTGATTGAAAACGAGCAAAGAAAAATAGGCTTCGCTGGGAATCGAACCCGAGACCTCCGGATTGCTTGACCGGTGCTCAGCCATTGAGCCACAAAGACTATTGAATGGGGGACATTCCCATGAAACCATTTTCATTGGTTGATATTTGGCTAGATTGAGGTCTGAGCCTTTTCTATGCCATGTCAAATTTGTTGACAATAAAGTATTTATGATTTGTTTAAATATTTATAAAAACATAAGAGAGGCCTTTCAAATTGTACACTTAGTTTTTCATTACCTCACAAATTTATTTTCTTGGAGCGCCCTCTAAACCAAGACTGAACTATCCCTTTATTATGCAGATTTTTTTCTTTCCTACATATTTACACATATTATTTTCATAGTTTGATACTGTTCATGTCTTCCGTTTAAAGCTGTAGTTTTAAATTTCATCTCAATATCAGATTCTGTTCTTTTCTACATCTTTACACTTCTACTTAATATATAATTTCATCATGAGATTATGAGCCCATTTGTTATTCTCATCTTCCATGATTAAAAGCTTATGTTTTATATTTCATTCAAATCTCAGTAAGTAATACAGATCTATGTTTTTTCTTACACCCCCTCCCCCCCCCCCCCCCCCACTTCTAAATATAATTTCATTATGAGATTATGAGCCCATTTGGTATTCTCATCTTCCATGATTAAAAGCTTATGTTTTATATTTCATTCAAATCTCAGTAATACAGATCTATGTTTTTTTTTACCCCCCCACACCATTTTTATATTCTCATATTCCATATAAGGCTCAAGTTTTTGAATTTTCAATCTCAGTAACAGATTATTTTCTATCCTACGTCTAGTTTACATGTTCAACTTTAGTTGCATCCCATTTTGATGATATTTATTATCTTATAATATATCGCAAGAGAATAATGTTAAAAAATTAATTTTCATTTTTTATTCCTGAGCGTGAATACAACTTGCAACGTTTGTCTGTTGATTCAGTCACATACTTTTTATGGGGGTATACATGTATGCATTTTACAAAATCTTTTGCATATAATTCTTTATAAGTGATAATTATCAATTATTGATTTAAAAAGAATATAATTGAACAAATCTTAATGGGATGCAATGAGTGAGCCATATTTGTAATTTTCCCCACACATTATCTGGATTATGCATCTAATTTCATAAAGAAATTTAACGGGTAGAAATAGAAAAGAGAGTGAAAAAAAAATCACATCACCTTTCAAGTTTAATTGACTAACCATGCACATACTCATGAATATAATTCAATCAAGACACGTTGCGTTGCGTAAGAAAAATTTAAGGAAAGAAAGAAGAAAAGGCATATTGTGAAGTAATCATCTTATCTCGGGAATTAGGTACGCTGTAGATTTGTGCACTTCTCACTCAATTCAAATTGACGGTTGACGCAAGTGATGTTGTTCAAACATACATTGTTTATGCTCCATTCAATACCCTTGAGATGGCTGTTATGAAAAACTATATGTGTTTGTACATTGTATGTGACACCCTTTTCCTGTAAACTTTTTTATATGTGTCAAGTGATCTGTGTCGCAGAAATAAAATATCAAAGAAAATGGGATTCCTCCAGGGAATCCTATTTTCTTTGCTCTTTTTCATCTAAATGTATATATTTCTGGTCAGTTTCTCTATATGTTTGACTTAGAGATAAAATATCACAGAATTTGATTATAAGCACATTGAAGCAAACAATAAAACCACAAGCAATACCACATACATGTACATATCTGTTTGACTTCATGTTGCTCTGTCTCAAGACTAGGAACTTTACGTGAAGAAAAACAATAGTACAGACAGAGAAAACAAGAAAATCACAGAATTAGATACAGTAAGCACTTGAAAGTAATCAACGCCACCTCCACCAAGAACAACATCACATATTTGTTTAAATTTACGTTATTCTGTCTCAAGGTAAAGAACACAATTGAAATAAGAGAACATTTGAGAAAACAACATTACGTGCAATGATAGCAAAACGAAAACAATGAATTAAACAAACAAGTGGAAGAAAACAACACTAACAACACAAGTATCTACTAAAATTTGTAATTATTGTATGTCACAGATTTTAAGAAAACAACAGCAACAACACATACAATGCTCAATTTGATATTGATGGTACTTTGTTGCAGAACAAATCAGTCACTGAATTAGAAAAGCAAATAGAATAGAAGAATACCATTGACAATATTGACAACAACGACACATATAGAAAGTGAAAGGAAAGAAAACCCACATTAAATATTAAAGGAAACAATACCATCAACAACAACCGCAACATCACATCTGTTGAAATTAATGTTTCTCCCAGCAGACAGGAAAACATGTCTGCCCCGTAGCCACAACTTAGGCACCACCTTATCCTGTACCATTATGAATTGAGCCTAAATACGAGTGTGGAGGTAGAAATTATTACAAATTAAAGTAAACAATTATTGAAAAAAAAATGAAATAAGGGAACATGGGAGAAAACAACAATACGCCCAACAACGACAACAACAACAATCACTGAATTACAGAAAACATGGAAGAAACCAACACTACCACAGAAAACAACGACAATACATACAATGTATGTACTGTATGTTGAAATTGATGTTTCTCCCAGCAGACGGGAAAAGCACATGTGTGCCCCTTAGCCACAGCTACATGTATGACACCCCCTAATCCTCTATCATTATGAAACGAGCCTAAAATACGAGTGTGGAGGTTGAAATGATTGACGACGATGTTTGAATGATACATGACGACAGGAAATGCCAAGTCACAATGGTTTCCGTCTAGACCGACTTGTTTGTTCTCTGCATGTGCAACTTTAAAAGCCCTTTCGTGAACTCATTGGCCAGTATTCACAAAGGAGGTTTGTACAGTCCATGGTCTAAACCCCGGTTTACATCTATGGAATGCCATTGTAAACAGCTGATGGAGAGAGAATGTAAATTCCTTACTTGTTAACAATGTTGATGGTACACATTCTCTCTCCATCAGTTTACAATTGGCATTCCATAGATGTAAACCGGGGTTTAGACCATGGACTGTACAAACCTCCTTTGTGAATATGGGCCATTGCCTGCGGGGAACTTAAAGGGACTTAGTAACATTGTCCAAATTCTCAAAATCCAATTGGAATTCTAGCGGTTCCCTCAATCAAACCTTGTTAGTATTCGTATTAACAATAAAAGCATGGGACAGGTTTCAGTTTTTCAAATTTCCCTTTCGTTAAAAAGATATTTACGATTGAAGTTTTCAGATGTAAAATTATCCACTGGACCGCGAAAACCGTGTACAAAGTGAGTGCAGTGAGTAAGTGAATATCACTTTGAATATATGCTCATTACTCGGCCATATAACGTCCATTTAACTTGAAATTTTTACACAACACCCAGTGGACATATCAGATAACAACAATATACATTGTATCAACCATTCATCACTTTTTGCACATGTCAACAAAGTTACTAGATCCCTTTGATTGTATGGTAGTTACATTGTCTTTCAGGCTACGGTTTAAAAGCCTGCTGGGTCTTTTGCATAACAAATTATTATAATGAATGAAATGAATGACTTGAATAGTTACATGTAGATGGACAATTTTTCAGGACTTCACTGAAATGTTCGTATCATGAACTATTGCTCGCATTGTATGGAAATTAAAATGTCTTTTAGGCAACAGATTTAAAACCTGTTTCATCTTTGCCAAAAATATCACTGAAATATAGATGGACAAATATTTCGTCAGATCTTTCTGAAAAAAAATGTTCACATGATCATCACAAACTGTTGCACTTGTTACCTATATCATGAAGCAAAAAGAACAGTTTTTGCAAGTTAACGTGCATGAAACCCTTTGGGCATGTAACGCAGTCCCCATATTTCAATACATAAATTTATTCTATAAATATCAGAATACT
This sequence comes from Echinarachnius parma, assembly GCA_037951105.1. Classification (NCBI taxonomy): domain Eukaryota; kingdom Metazoa; phylum Echinodermata; class Echinoidea; order Clypeasteroida; family Echinarachniidae; genus Echinarachnius; species Echinarachnius parma. The sequence goes on along the minus strand of JBAMJV010004159.1, from coordinate 110,050 downwards.
GCCATAAGTCATACTGATCCGTCTCGGAGAAAAATAATGAGACGATTCGTCTAATCGTAAAAAAGCTCGTAAAAGAAATGTTATGTGTACATGTACGTGGGTGTGTGTAATTGGTTTCTTCTTTTTCTACCCGATTGGTTTATTACTTTTTTACAGCACATTTGGCATGAAATGCTCTTGAAACCAGCAAGTGGATTACACTTTAAAGGGATCTAGTAACTTGTTGACAAAAAAGTGCAAAAAGTGATGAGTGATTAATAAAATGTGTATTGGTGTGATCTGATATGTCCACAACGTAATGTGTGAAAATTTCACGTTAATTGGATGTTTTTTGGGGTCTGAGATATGAGCAAAAATGCAAGGTGATATTCACTAACTCATTGCACTTACTTTGTACACGGCTTAAATTATCCCATAGACAATTTAACATCTGAAAATTTCAATTGTAAATATCTTTTGAACAAAATGGAAATTCGAAAAACTGAAACCTCTCCCGTTCTTTTGAGAGAACCACTAGAGTTCCAAGTAAGTTTTGAGGATTTGGACAATGTTACTAAGTTCCTTTAAAGCACAATTTTCATGCAGGATTTAGTTTGAAATAGAGTCTGGTTTTTTTTCCCTGTCGGGGCTCCAGGGGTTGCTTTTCAATCCTTGTTTTAATTAAAGCAAGCCTCCACACTCAACTTTTATTTCTGTACTGGCCCATTTGGGCAAGTAAAATAATGCATTTTGACATTTTACTTGCTCCAATATAAAATTTACTTGCCCTCTTACTTCTGATGAGATTAGCACATATGAAATTGCATGTTTACTTAGTTGCCCGATCAGGCAAGCAAACTAGACAATTAATGAAACTTTATTTGCCCAAACACCAATTTTTACTTGCCCCAACACCAATTTTTACTTGCCCCCGGGCAAGTGCCAGTGTTGAGCCCTGTGTAAAGGTAATGTAGAGTACTGGTCGAACTTTGTTACGAAAAAACAATGCTGTATACTGTATAATATAGCCTTCATGAATACTGTTGAAGTATCATTATATTTGTATGATCCAACCTGAATATGTCAGAATAACAAAATTAAAGCCAACTTCTTATTTCTCGGTAACTTTAAATATTGAAGTGATCAATTTGAAAGACCAATTTTCATGTAAGATTTAGTTTGAAATAGTCTTGTTTTTGTTCCCGTAGGGGCTCCAGGGCAGCTTTTCAGTCTTTCCTTCATTTAAAGAGTGTCCTTCTTTAGCAGGCTCCTCAAGTTCAGTTAAAACATGAATGCATACTTAGATATGGTGATGAGGTTTTTAAATTATATAATTTGTCTGGAAACATATTTTTCTGAAGTTGTTGGTGGAATGGACTAATTAAACTATTACCTTTCATTTATAAGAATATTATTTTGGGGTGTTGGCTCCCTTTAAATACACTAATGCACTGAATTGTATAAAATTGTGAAGTATTTACAGAGTTCTTACATATTCCAGGGGCCTTTAACAATTTGTTTTGCTCCCTGATGATTATATTGCCTAGCTCTTGTAGGATATTTTATTGATCTATTAAAAATTGCATCTTCCAAACTGAACTGAGATGACTGATGAATATTTTATACTGGGTTCTCGGTGGATATTCCAGTGGTCATTAAAAAAGTATTATGTTTAATTTTTAAAACTAAGTTGCCCTGAGATCGACTTTGATAATTGTTTTACTCCAAATGGATTTAACATCAATTTATATACCGTATTTGCTGGTGTATTAACCGCACCTTTTAAAAAAAAAAAGGAAAAAAAAAAGGGGGTGTGCGGTTAATACACAACCGTATTAAAGGGCAATGCAACTCAAGAATAGAGTTTATCCTACTTGATATATCGTAATATGCCTTTTTATTATATGTAACATAACTCCGACTCAGATTTCTGCTTTGGGAGAAATATGTGAAAACTCTATCGGGCTTACCACTATTCATGCGAACACTGGAGGCCGCCATTATTAGGTGTGTGCGGACTTATGGTCAGTGATATGCACTAATGCATTTCAATAGGACCTATTGTTACCATAGTCTGAATACTTGTAGATACTTTGACGAGTCTGTAAATCAGTGAAAAGCTTTTTGTTCGGCCCGTAGCGCACTCGTCATAGTTTGCAAAGCATGTCGGGCAATTACAAGAACATGGCCGCTCCCATCACCTTTTGCCGCCGTAAGAATTAGTAAAATGTGGGTATGTTCACGTAAGGATTTCATGGGATCCAGGAGGCCAAAATTGCCAAGTTATGTATCAAATAAAATGTCTGTTCACCCTCTAAACGATAATAATAGCCGAAAGCCATAGTTTCATTGCCCTTTAACCGCACTTTTTTTTTTTTTTTTTTTAGGGGTGCGGTTAATACACCGGAGCGGTTAATACACCGACAAATACGGTACATATATATATATATGTTTAGTTAAATTCTGATTTTTTTTTACCCACTAATAAAAATAAATAAATGTTTAGTAAGTCTACAGAATCTAAAAATTGTTTTGAACTGTGACATACACATTACATTTTTGTGTGAAAAATCTTATTATACTATGTCATTCACTGGTTGCACTGATACGGGGACATGCGAATGATTGAAGGGAGGGGGGGGGGGCACACCTTGTATTTCTATATTTTAAAACAAACTGTCCCCTTATCTTTTGATTGTTTTTGGCAAATTATTTGGGGGGCATGTGTGCCCCCATGCACCCCCTCTCCCCCCCCCCCCCCTCCCAACATAGCTACGCCACTGGATGCTCATGCATACCTTGAATACACATGTACATGGCTTTCAATACTCACAGTCAATTTTCAAACTGTCCCACCTTAGCTGAAATTTGCACTTAAAAAAACACAACTCAAACAAGAAATTAAATATGACATTTCATTACCTGCCTACTTGGCATTTAAATCATTCTACTTTTGGTTTTGTTCTGTGTTCAGTCTTGGCACTCAAATAAATAATTTCTAATATTTCATCATGGCACATTTGGGAATAAGCGTATGCCAATTGGAGGCCTTTGGGCATGCATGCAGCTTTCTGATATAGATAGCTTTTGAAAACAAAAGTACACAAATAATTTGAACCTTTTTTGTCATGTTTGTAACGATGGTATTAAATGTTTCCAAGTTACACATTTGGGAATTTGTCTTTTTTTTTTTTTTTATTCGCAGGGTACGCTACATTGTTGATTTGCTTTTAACTTTTGAAAACAAAGACAGATAATGTAAACCTGTTTTGTAATTCTTACAAGTAATACTTGTGTAAAATATTTTCTCACTTTGGGGAATTTGTCTAAGACATGATGCCAACACAGGATTTGTGCTATAGATACCTTGATATTGTTCAATATTCAATACCTGTAACTTGCTTGTTTTGTAATAAGGCTTTTGAAAAAACAAAGTAATGCAAGCCTTTTTGGAAGGAAATATGTGGAGCCAGTTTGCGATAGTCATCGTTTAGGGAAATTGGGAAAGAGTACTTTGTTTCTGGTCTGAAAAAAAAAAAAAAGCCTCGCTATCTTTCTGAAGATAAATGCACACCTGTCTTAAATTAAATGTGATAAAAGGTATTGTATGTGTATGTAGAATATTAGCAAGGTTCTCCCCTAACTTAAATCCTTGAGTGCCAAGCTCGCATTTTTGTGAGTAACAATATACACACAAATGCCATAGAGCATTAAAATCTCTGGCATGTTAAGAGTTAAAGGGATCTAGTAACTTTGTTTATTAGAGTGATCCGATATGTCCACAAAGTAATACTGAACATTTCACGTTAATTGGATGTTCTGAGGCTGAGATACATGTATGAGCAAAAATGCAAACTGATATTCACTAACTCATTGTAGTTACTTTGTACAAGGCATGAAATTATCCGGTAGGCAGTTTCATATCTGAACACTTCAATCGTAAATATCTTTTGAACGAAATGGAAATTTGAAAAAAGAGAAATAAGAATCTAAAATAAAACAACAGAAAGATTTTATGGCTCTGATTACCTATTTTTCATCAGTTTTTCAAGTAAAATCCATCAATTTTTTGTTAAGGTTAAGGACATAAGAAGCAAGAGGTATACAGCCAAATGATATTTTTATTCCCTAGAGAGCTTCCAATTTATTGTAGTCTCTGAAGATGATTGCCCATGGCTCATTTCCTTACGCTATCTCTTTGCCCCCATGAAATGTCCCATCAGTAGCAATCAAACATTATTGCCCATTTGCTCATATCTTTCTTCGCTCAGATATCAGCGGGTGGGAGTGAGAAAAGTCAAGTTTTTGCTGAATACTTTGTTAAATTATTCTTTCGTGCTGTGTCAAAATACTGACTGAACCAGTCCTAATATGTGGGTTACTTCGCATTTCATTTGTTTGTCCTTGTTAATTATTAGTTTTCACACAGATAGACAGAGAAATTAACATTTTCTAAGAAACTATTTTATTGACCTTTCGAGTTCAAGTTTTATGTTTTCATTTCCACTCAGGGGGGGGGGGGGGGGGGGGGAACAAATAAATAGCAAATCAAATATTTTGAAAAGTATATGAAGCAAAGGGAATACTAATTTGAGCATGGGCAGTGTTGCTCTTGCTGTTGAAGTGAAATTGAGATGATCGTCCAACGTCTGATTTTGTTGCCTGTATTTCTGGTTGAGAATCCTCCCCTCGCAATAAATCTTTCACCTGCATCAGATTATTGACTGAACCCTTTCATGCCATGTGCGTCACTTCTCATTTCTTGTTTTTGTTTTTGTGAATTGCTTTCTTACTGACTTCTATTGGTAGTTGTTTTGGTTTTAAAATGTTAAAGAAAAAATATAAATCTATATAGGTTGATTTGAGCCTTATCATTTAAAAAAGATGTCCTAACATATTCACTGAATGGCTTTGAAACCATTATTAAAGGAGTGATGACCTATTAATCTGATTCAATAGTTAACTGCTCAAGATCTTAATACCATGTCAAAAACCTCTAAGCAAATGATTGTTAGCGTCTTCTTTTTGTATTTGAAAGAATATTTTCGAACAAAAGTCTCCCCTAATGTAGCACAAGCTAATGCTAATACTAATGCTTTGAAAGTTGAGTTGACTTTGAGGGTTGCCTTTTAATCATGATATATATACACAAAAGACCGAGCATGGTGGCTTAGCGGCTAGAGTGTCCGCCTCATGCACGGGAGGTCCCGGGTTCGAACCCAGACCAGGTCATACCAAAGACTTTAAAAATGGTACCCTCTGCCTTCTAGCCAGGCACTCAGCATTTATAGAATGGAGAAGGGAAAGTTAATCACACGAGTTACCAGAGGACTGGCCCCCTTCTGTAGCTTTCGCTACATCTAGTAGACGTGTGGCCTAGGGCTAATGAATCGGAGATAGGCGCCGCCTTATGTGCCGACATTGGCACGGGAAGGTCTTTAACTTTAATATACACAAAGTTTAGAAGTTTTTATGGAAGTATCCTGTCAAATTTGACATATGTTTCCTTATCTTAACCTTCACATGTAAATGTACTTCCTCAGGAAATCCTACTTTCAACCACAGTTCAATACCGTTCCTATGAATGTTATTTCATGATTATTTAATCAACCCATTCATGACTAGTACCCAAATGCAATAGGCATTGGTCTATGGTGAATGTGAGGTTTTGTACTTGGTTGTTTTAATCCTCCTGAATACTCCATAGGAGTTTTAACTGGAGGTGAGTCCGAGAGTGATAAGCCCGTAAGGATAGAGTGTAAATAAAACCCATCGTCAATTTGTGTGTGTGTTTCTTTAAATCATTATCTTCACCTGGACTACCACAAGAAATCCCTCTAACCAACTTCAACATGGATTGAGTTATCGTTATTTTCAATGCATTCTATTTTGAGTAACTAAGAGGGCCATTCGATAGAGCATGAACAAAACACAACATCAAATTTGACACATTTTTCCTTATCTGCACCATTGCTTGTAAAGTACTTCCATAGGCATTTCCTCCAATGGTTGGCCATCTGAGGCGACTCAACAACTTCATGTTATATAAACAGAAGAATTCAGAAGTATTGTTGTTTATTCAAATTCTGAGTACCTGATAGGGCCTTTAAGTAAATCACCACAACAAAACAAAAACTCTAATTTCACAAGTATTTTCTTATCTTTACCATTAAACTACTTCCACAGGAAATTCCCCCAACCATGGGCTTTCTAAGGTGATTCAACAACTTTAATGTCAACAGAAGAGTCACGATTTGAAGTGATTTGAATATTGGAGTGTCTGATTGGGCTTTTAATATACAAAACCCAAAGTAAGATTTATTCAGTGTCTGATTGGGCTGTTAAATATCATATACATGTACACAAAAAAAACCCAAATATTTAAAACATGTTTTCTAATCGTGACCTTTACCTTCATTTTCACAGGAAATACCTCCAACGATGGGCTCTCTTAGGCATCTCGGCAGCTTCAATGTGGACAGAAGAATAATTATTATACATTTTTAATCATTAAAGTGCCTGATTGGGCCTATAAATATCACATAAACCAAACCAACAATCAATTCTTACATACATGTGTTTTCTAATCATGACTGTCACATTAATTTTCACAGGAAATCCCGCCAACTGTGGGCTCTCTGAGGCGACTCAACAACTTCAACGTGGACCGAAACCGGCTAACGCAAATTCCCGCACAGGTACGTCATTTAAAACGCAAAGCTTACTGGTAAATAACACCCTGAAAAAGTTGATGCTTTAATATTTATGCCATTAAAATATGACGAGAGATAATAGTGATAGTAATATGATGTTATGTGTACAGTGCCTAGCGCAGAACAGCTTCTAAGCGCTTTCATTATTATTATTATTATCCCTGGTCATTTGGTACAGTTCAGACCCGCACAATTATCTTGTACACATTCTCAACTCCCCGGGGAGCATACTAGCCACAAGCAACCATAGTATAGAGGTACTTCAGATGGTTTGTGAATTTTGGAGAAATAATTGGTAATTACAATTTACAGTATAGTCACTTTAAAGCTAGCTAGGGTTATTACTAACAAGAGTTTAACATCACCATCCAAGAGACATAGCCCACGTTTCCAACCCAAGCCAATTTATTCAAAGTTCAAACCTCTGATCACTAGACCATAATCACTCTTCTACAAAATGGATCAAATAGGGTTGTGTAAAAGAACTTGTTTCACTTTTTTCAGACTCGGAACCTATTTATTGATTTTGTTTACATTTGTAAAAAATGTAAATAATACAAATTGAATAATTCATGGGCATATCCATGTCATTTGCCATATGGATGTTGTAGACAATGTAATTTAAATTTTATTGATAAAGTGACTATTGAAACTAATTTCTTTTCCCAACTATCTCACAGATTGGCAAATGCACTCGCATGGGTGTCCTATCGCTGCGAGACAACCGTTTACTACGTCTGCCTCCCGAAATCGGACAGCTCCGAGAGCTCCATGTTCTAGACGTGTGCGGAAACCGACTGGACTGGCTGCCCATACAACTGGCAAACTGCAACCTCAAGGCCCTATGGCTGTCAGAAAACCAGGTACGAGTCAAAATGTAGATTTGATTTTAATTCTGTCAGAAGAACTTTATTTGTAGAAGGAGTGTTATTTCCTGGCGCCTGGTTAGTTCCAAGAGAACCATGTTCTTGACGTCTGTGGAAACCGACTTCGCCCACTCAAAGAAAAGTTTGATTTGTTTTGCCAAAGCTCAAATGGATATAGCATCCGAAAATGATCTGTTCCAGATGTTATCTTCTAGAAAAAGGAAGACAAATCCCGCATAGGAAATCCTGCATGGTTTCTTGACCAAAAAAATATCAAATCAACTTTGTTGCCAGTATTGATGTATGACATGATTAAAAAAAGTCGAAGGGATTTGTTTCAAAGGATTTTAAAGAGCATGTAAACAGTACCTTAATTGTCTTCATGCATGGGGATGCTACACTGTGGTTTGCCAGTTGGAACAAGGCTAATTTTTGTTCCCTGCAAAGCACTAAGAATATGTGCATTTCACACTGGGTGCAAGGCATTAGCAGGATGGCACTGCACATCTTGATTCACGAATCTGAACCACTTTTAAATTGACTCTTTTTTCCCCCCGCTTCACAGGCACAGCCCATGCTGAACTTCCAGACAGAGGAGATCGGTCCACAGAGGTTGAAGGTTCTCACATGCAAAATATGTTACTCTACCTAAAATAACATTTAATGAGGACTTCCAAATGTTATTCATATGTGATTGATTGAGAGAATATTTATTTGACATCAGAATGTTTTACCTAAACATGATTGATTGATTGAGAGATGTATTTATTGGCATTACATTACTCTTAGGCACAACTGATGCTGGACTTCCAGAGGAGATCGGGCCCCAGCGGTCGAAGGCTCTCACATGCAAAATATGTTACAAAACATGAACAAATATTTCATGTGGATTGATTAAGAGATATTTATTTGACATCAGAATGTTTTAGCCTAAACATGATTGATTGATTGATTAAGAGATGTATTTATTGACATTCTCTTTTAGGCACAACCGATGCTGAACTTCCAGACAGAGGAGATCGGTCCTCAAAGACTCAAGGTCCTCACATGCTTCTTGCTGCCTCAGAGAGGACCCTCGGAAGCCATCAGTGAGTCTTTTTGTTTGTTTGTTTGTTTGTTTGTTTGTTTTTTTATATAATAAAATGCAGATGGGTACAACAGCGCTCTGGAGGGCCAATCAAATGGTTCACTGCAACTCAAATACCAAAGAAAAAAATATGTACGCAATTTTATGCAATTTTGAATGGAATATGACGTAAAGTCAAACCTGTGTATAGTGACCATTTAAGAAAATGAAAGAGAAAAGTGATGACCAAAAGTGGCCACTGTAGACAGGTTAGACTCAGGCATTGTTTTTGTGTGCAGGAGATCGCTTTCGCTGGCCACTACTTAATGGAAACGGGGTTTCCATTCGTCATATGAGAAACATACAATGATAAACATAAAAATGAAATAGACAAATTAGCAAAAAGGAGATAGACGGAAGATAAAGACAAAATACAATATACCAAGAATAATATGTAAATCAGCAAAATGGCAAGAAAGAACATTTAAGTCTTATTTCGTGCTGGTCCCTTATGTGGTATTTACATGTATATGTATATACTTTATATCAAATAAAGAATCACTGAACGATACAATTGAATTCCTGGAGACTTACTTTGTTGACTTGTAAAGAACATGGAAATTTAATTTAAACAAAAATATATCTAGTGAGAATTTATACAGCTAAATAGTATATTCCAAAGAAACGGATGGTCAATTGTTTTACTCAATGGGTTGGTTAATTATGTACCGTAGTGTTACATTATCGAGTTCCTCAGAATTTCGTTGTGTCCCTCGAAATGGCAGAATTGATCCATTTTGTGCACTAATCCCATTGTTAATCCCACTTTTAATCCCACTTATTAAAAAAGATATGTATTTAATCCCTTGTGTCCGCAGACTATGGTGCATTCCCAGAGAACCTGGACATTGGGGCCCTGGACACGGACCAAGTCAACTTGGCTGCCCGACCAATCAGGACAATGTTTGCCGATGATGTCATCGACAATGAAGCCAAATCGGTAAAGACCTTGCATACAGTATTATTGTTATTTCTATCGCCATTTCTCAATGTCTTAACCCCGTGTTATCTCCATCTACTTGGCCATTTGTCGTTTTGGCTACTTGAAAGAAAAGTGGAACAGAGAGCCCTGGTCTGTTTGTAATTCCTTGATCTTTATATTTCACATTCTTTTAAACCTCTCACCCTCTCTTGTATTGTACACCAACAAATTGGGATGTACAAACACACAAGCCTATGATGGGAGTCTATCGATTTGCATTTTGGCCACCGAAAGAGAACAGTTAAAGGGAGAGCCCGACTCTATATTTAATTTCTCTGCCTTTTTCTTTTCCATTCTTCTTAATTCGTTCACTCTCTCTTGTATTGTGAATTGTGTACCAACAAATTAGGATGTACAAAACACACAAGCCTATGATGGGAGTCTATCTGATGTGTCATTTTGACCACCTAAAGAGAACAGTTAAAGGGAGAGCCCTGCTCTGTATTTAAGTCCTCTGCCTTTTTCTTTTCCATTTTTCTTAACCTCACACCCTCTGTTGTATTGTCCACCAACCAATAAGCAACGCTCGAAATTGGCGTAGGCCCGATGGCCCGGGGCCAGTAAAAGTTGCGGTCGGGCCAGTAAAAACATGAAAATGCCAAAGTTTGGTGGCCCGATCGGGCCACCAAATGTTTAAACCATAAGAAGACAACATCAAGGAATATGAATCTCAAGTTTGACACCTCTTAAAAACACTTTAATTGTGATTTAAATATTTGCAAGAAATGAAAAGGACGGACATAAAAAGTCGCAAGCGCACTTGCGCTAGTTGAATTAATCCTTATTTATGCCTACAAATATGTGCTATTTCCTCATATGAACACTCTCCCTTGAATTATCTACTTCTTGCATGATAAATCATGGTAAAATTAAACAACTTCCAGAGGTGTGTAATGACTAAAAGTAAAAGCATATGCTTATGCTGTTTTCTTAATTTCCCACACACCCCCTGGAAGCCTTTGCAACATGTAGAATATAAACATAGAACAACCAATCCACAGAGGGAGTATGTGTGCATACTAAGACCTATCAAAACACATGTCTAACTTTTCACATTCATTCATATTGCAAAGTGCAGTGTGCTTGCCTTTGCGATACCGTCCGCGATACCGTCAATAAAGGGGAATAATTTCATCTTTCGGATCATTATTCATATTTTTGAAGGTATTAGAAAGAATCATTTTTACAAGGTAGAGACTTGTGACTATTTGGAATTATTTTAGCTTGTAAAATAACAAAGATTTAAGTGATTTCATTTCCCGATTTGAAAGGTTATCTTAGCTATGCTCAGTCCCATGTGTGTTTTTTTGTGTTGGAGATTTTATGGACCATAAAATAACAAAATCGTACATGGAAAAGAGCTTAGTTTCATCAGTTGATGACTCTTAGATGAAACTGCTCGATTCTAGGTTTTGTTTTGTTTATTCAGTGATGGATTTCTTTAATGATGGTGGTAATTTTAACACATAACTTCCATAATTTACCAATTAATGACCAAGTAGTCATGACCATTGTTTTTCTTTGTTTGTAAATTTTATTTTCGGGCCACCAGAAAAAAAGATAATTTCGAGCATTGCAATAAGGATCTGTAAGCTTATGGTTGGAGTCTTTCTAATGTGTCATATTGGCCACCGAAAGAGAACAGTTAAAGGGAGACACCTCCCCCCCCCCCCCCCCCCTCCCCCTTCTCTCTGTATTTAATTTCTATGCCTTTTTTTGTTCCCATTCTCTTTATCTCATTATCTCACCGTCTCACCGTCTCTTTCTCCTTTGTCCCATTGAGTCATTGTGTTTTGATCAGCCTCCACGTTGGGCCGTGTGTTCTCATTGAGCCGCTCATGACTCAAGCCATGCGCTGATTGACAACTTCCACATCGCCATAAATAGCCTTCAACAACAATGCAATGTTGTCATAAGAGCCCTCAGCAGTGAATCAATTTTTATCATAAATATAACCTTAAAAAACAATGCAATGTTGTCATAAATTACTCCAAACAAACAAAGCAATTTTATCATAAATAACCTTAAAAAACAGTGCAATGTTGGCATAAATAACCTTAAAAAAACAATGCAATGTTATCATAAATAACTCTAAAGAAACAAAGCAAATTTACAAATTTATCATTTATAAATAACCTGTAAAAAATGAGCAATGTTGTCTTAAATAACTCTCAATAATAAATGAATGTTATTAATAACCTTAAATGAACGAAGCTATGGTGTTGTAGATTGACCTTCAGAAACAAAGCAATGTTGTCATAAATAAATCAAAAAATTAAAGCAATTTTGTCATAAATAACCTTTAAAACAAAATTAGCAATGTTGTCATAAACTAGCCCTGGAAAACCAGGCTTTTTATGCCTCCGCAACGAAGTAGCCGGAGGCATTATGTTTTCGGGTTGTCCGTCCGTCCGTACGTACGTCCGTACGTACGTACGTACGTACGTCCCGTTCTCGTGATCGCGTTATCTCAAGAACCGATTGACGGATTTTCACCAAACTTGGATCATGTATGTATCTTGGGGGGCCGATGATCTGATTAGATTTTGGGGTCATGAGGTCAAAGGTCAAAGGTCACAGCTCATTATATATGCAAAAATAGCTCGTGATCGCGTTATCTCAAGAACGGATTGACGGATTCTGACCAAACTTGGTACATGTATGTATCTTGGGGGGCCAATGATCTGATTAGATTTTGGGGTCATGAGGTCAAAGGTCAAAGGTCACAGAGCTCATTATATATGCAAAAATAGCTCGTGATCGCGTTATCTCAAGAAGGGATTGACAGATTCTGACCAAACTTGGTACATGTATGTATCTTGGGGGGCCGATGATCTGATTAGATTTTGGGGTCATGAGGTCAAAGGTCAAAGAGCTCATTATATATGCAAAAATAGCTCGTGATCGTGTTATCTCAAGAAGGGATTGACAGATTCTGACCAAACTTGGTACATGTATGTATCTTGGGGGGCCAATGATCTGATTAGATTTTGGGGTCATGAGGTCAAAGGTCAAAGGTCACAGAGCTCATTATATATGCAAAAATAGCTCGTGATCGCGTTATCTCAAGAAGGGATTGACAGATTCTGACCAAACTTGGTACATGTATGTATCTTGGGGGGCCGATGATCTGATTAGATTTTGGGGTCATGAGGTCAAAGGTCAAAGGGCTCATTATATGTAAAAGTAGCTTGAGATTGGAAATCTCAAGAACTGAATATCAGATTTCAATCCAAATTGATACCTGAATGTATCTTAGGGAACAATTGTAGTCATTAGATTTTAGGGTCATGAGGGCAAAGGTCAAGGTCACTGATAGCTCATAATTGTGATACGTCAAGATCTAAAAGACAGAGTACCATCAAAATTGAGTTAACAGAATTAATTCAGTGTACAGAATTAATTCAGTGTACAGTATATGTTGATTTGGGCTTGATATAAATAAATTGCGTAATGGCGGAGGCATCATTTTCGACTGCGCGCAGTCGAAGATCCATCTAGTTTGTCAATGTCATGAATAACTTTCAACATCAGCAAATAACTAGAAAATATCAGAAAATAACTTCAGTTTCTACAACAAATAGCTGTAAATCTTTGCACTTTAATTTTTAAACCTGCTTTATGCCTAAAATGTATGGATGATGAAATGAGGTGCATGGGGCTACTGCTAAAGAAACAAAAGATGTAGCCTTTTAAAAGGGATCTAGTAACTTTGTTGACATGTGCAAAAGGTGATGAATAGTTTATAAAATGTTTATGTTTGTGATATGATATGTCCACTGATTTATGTGTCAAAATTTCATGTAAAATGGATATTATATGGCCGAGGTATGAGCAACGATGCAAAGTGATATTCGCAAACCCATTGCACTGACCTTGTACACAGTTTATAACTTTCCAATGGATAATCAAAAATCCGACCTCTTCAATTGTAAATATCTTTTTAACGGAAGTGAAAAAACAAAAAAATACATTTCCCATGCTTCTATTATTTTGTAATATGAATACAGCAAGGTATGATAAAAACCTCTAGAGTTCTGAGTAAAATTTGGGGATTTGGACAATGTTATTAGATCCCTTTAAAGGGATCTAGTAACTTTGTTGAGATGTGCTAAAACTGATGAATGGTTGATGCAATGTATACTGTTGTTATCTCATATGTCCTCAGGGTATTGTGTGAAAATTTCAGGTCAAATGGACAATGTATGGCCAAGTAATGAGCGAAAATGCAAAGTGATATTGGGTGATATTCACCAACTCACTGCATTCACTTTGTACAGGGATGAAAATCTCGCCCGGAGATTTTCTTATCTAAATACTTCAATCATACATATCTTTGTAATGAACGGGAAATTTGAAAAACCGAAAGCTGTCCCATGATTTTATTGTTAATACGAATACAACAAGGTATAAAGGAACCGCTAGAATTACAATTTTATTTTGAGGATTTGGACAATGTTACTAAGTCCCTTTAAACTTGCCTTTATGCCTAAAATGTATGGATAAATGAACTGAGGTGTATGAAGCTGCCGCGAAAGAAACATAGGATGTAGCTTTTTAAAATTGAAACTACAACAAAAATGTGAAAATGAGGCCAAATGTGCACTTTTATATCAGGGTTGATTTCCTGTAACGAGTACAGAAAATCTGATCTCTGATTATTCGCCCTGAAATAACTTCCTCTCTATTGCTGTATAACTTTCTCTTTCACTTTTCTATTTTCTCAGTTTGTGGTTGTTTATACAGTATCTTTAAAAGTAATTTAGCAATTACGAGCAATTTAGGACATTTGAATGAATGCAACTTAGGTCTGTATGTAATTTCTTTTTTTATCTTAATTTTTGGTATACTTTGTGTTTTAAACTGACTTTTACAAATAAGATTGAAAGTATTTTCTACTTCTACTACTAATGATGATGATGATGATGATGATGATGATGATGATGATGATGATGATGATGATAATTATTTATTATTATTATTATTATATCCAATATCCAAAATGCATTTTAGGAAGTGCTCATTAAACACATGTCTGCATTATTAGTATCAGATGTTTTGTAAATGATGATGTGTCATAATTTCTTTCTTGGTATTCTTAATAAACTTTTTGTTTTCTCCCTCTTTGATATAGAATCCGTTCATGAGACAAGACACCCTGCATCTTGAGGACCTCAAGTTCAAAGCATCCCAAAATATATATCCAAAATGCATTTTCAGGGTATGCTAAATACATGTCTGAGATATTATCATCAGATGTTTCCTTCTTGGTATTATTAATAAACTTATTGTTTTTCTCTCTCTTTGATATAGAATCCGTTCATGAGGCAAGACACCCCGCATCCCAAGGACCTCAAGTCAAGGCATCCAAAATATATATCCAAAAGGCATTTTCAGGGTATTGTCTGAGATATTATTATCAGATGTTTCCTTCTTGGTATTATTAATAAACTTATTGTTTTTCTCTCTCTTTGATATAGAATCCGTTCATGAGGCAAGACACCCCGCATCCCAAGGACCTCAAGTCAAGGCATCCAAAATATTACCATCACAAAGATGAGCATAACAAGTCAGAAGACAAAGTGGATCATCCAGAGGTAAATAGTATTGCTATAATTGTCATTATTTCATTAGAATGAAATCCACTAATGAATCAGGTAGGTATGAAAGTATACACGTATTCGGTTTCGGTGATTTTTTATACATGCCGCCCCCCAGTTACAGCGCGCGCGTACTGCGCGCAATAAGGAAGTAGGCCGACTTTCAGGGGTGAATGTTGTGCATAATCTGCCTCGGGATGGGAGAAAAGGGCGCGCGGATGCCAAAACTTGTACAGAAGCCCCCCGGTCATTGCGGAGCACGTAGAGGGCTCACTTCCATGAAAGGCCGCTCGAATACGTCTATAGATAGCACATCAACACAAAGATGAACATCACATGCAGTAAAACCTGTGTTAGTGGCCACCTGTCTATAGCAGCAAACCCTACCTACATGTATAGTTGCCACCAGAAGGGGTAGCCCGCAAATAAAAAGAAGTTACATAACCTGACTACTACAGAGGTCACCTACCTAGGTGACACAGGTTTTACTGTATTGAAATATGAGGTATACACAAATAATTATTGTTGAATGGGCCAACCCTGGTAAAATATATTGAAATAAATAAATAAATACTAATAATTTCCTTTTTCTTTGCGTACCGTCCTGTCATTGTTGCAGAATGGAGGTATAACGGTAACAAACGGACTGGACGTCCCAATGGAGAAGGAGCCGTACCAACAGCGACAGCCGTCCCCGGCCGGCGAGCGCAAGGGTGTGTCCTTCGGGGGCGACAACGAGGGTGTGTCCTTCGGGGGCGACAACAAGGGTGTGTCCTTCGGGGGCGACAACAAGGGTGTGTCCTTCGGGGGCGACAACAAGGGTGTGTCCTTTGGAGAAAACATCGCCCCAAGCATCGCCGTGACGACATGCTCCGCCCCTCCAGGTGTTCAGGAGGGAGTGAGGGGTGAGGTGCCGGGAGGGACGGGGGAGGAGGAGAAACTCTCAGTGGAGGGGAGGCAGGGGGGGCTAACCCCTGACGAGTTGGAGGTAAGTGGCTTTGTTTTGGACATTGATCTTTATTTTGGATGATTTGAGGTATTAGTCACATTGAGTGATACAGTATTGGTGCAAATAAACTATCCACCCTAACGTGTCTGCAGGAATCCCTATTGATTAGTACACATCAATAGGGATTACTGAAGTAATGTGGATAGTTTAGTTTGACTTATACTGTATATACCTAGTTTTGGATGATATTTGACCTCATTGTTATAAAAACAGGCACGTTGACGTGATGCCAACTACACATTCACATTCTTGATGTAAATGAATCTTCTGAAATTTTGTAATTATTAATCATTATGCACAGAATGATGCTGATAATAAACACGTGGGTTAGCTAGCGATGTCGAAGACCAGAATACGTCAGAAAACATTCAGCTGCAGAGGCGGGACACGCCCCACTACCTGAAGGGCAAGCGCATAGACATCATGCTACACAATCTACACAATGCTAATGTTTTATATATGGCAATTTCATTAATCATTATCCAAAGAATGAGGAGAATACACACGTGGGGTTTGCTAGCGACGTCGAAGACCTGAATACGTCAGATGACCTTCGGCTTCAGAGGCGGGACACGCCCCACAACCTAAAGGGAAAGCGCATAGACTTCATGCTACACAATCTACACAATGCTTATGATCTATATATGAATGATTCTCCTGACAATTTCATTAATCATTTTCCACAGAATGAGGAGAATAAACACGTGGGGTTTGCTAGCGACGTCGAAGACCTGAATACGTCAGATGACCTTCGGCTTCAGAGGCGGGACACCCCCCACTACCTTAAGGGCAAGCGAGTAGACATCATGCTACACAATATATACAATGCTTATGTTCTATTTAAAATTATTATTCACAGAATGAGGAGAATAAACACGTGGGGTTCGCAAGCGACGTCAAAGACCTGAATACGTCAGAAGACATTCGGCTTCAGAGGCGAGACACGCCCCACTACCTGAAGGGAAAGCGCATAGACTTCATGCTACACAATCTACACAATGCTAATGTTCTATATATATATGACAATTTCATTAATCATTATGCACAGAATGAGGAGAATAAACACGTGGGGTTTGCTAGCGACGTCGAAGACCTGAATACGTCAGATGACCTTCGGCTTCAGAGGCGGGACACCCCCCACTACCTAATGGGAAATCTCATAGACATCATGCTACACAATCTCCACAATGCTAATGTTCTATATATATGACAATTTCATTAATCATTATGCACAGAATGAGGAGAATAAACACGTGGGGTTTGCTAGCGACGTCGAAGACCTGAATACGTCAGATGACCTTCGGCTTCAGAGGCGGGACACCCCCCACTACCTGAAGGGCAAGCGAGTAGACATGCTGAGGGAACCAGACGAGGAGACCGCCGCCCTCCTGGCAAAGGTCCTGGCTGGTCCGCCGTCCAGCCCCACCACCAAGACCACACAGGAGGACAGGGTGAGTACAGGGGGGCATTATTGCACCCCTCGGTCATCAAGAGGTTTTTTTACTATTTTTTTTAATTTTTAAATTTTACTATTTTTTAAATTTTTTTAAATTTTACATTTATTTTATTTGTTACATATGTGACCTTACACCACAAAACGACCGTTATGTCGCTGTGGTAGTTTCTCTTTTATTAGCTAAAACAGTCAAATTTGGTTCAAAATATGAGATTTAGGATTTTGGTATTTCCTGAATAAGCATATCTTAATCTACCTTCTTGAAAATTTTGAGCATCAGAAATCGTGTTTAAATATTAATTTTTGATTTAATAAATGTGATCTTATACAGCCCATGAATGGACACAGATCTTTTAAGCGGCCCGTTTCTCCCTTATTTTAAAAATGCATCAGTCATATTCCATATCTTCGGCATTCATTTTTGAAAGGGTTTGCTATGTCAAAATAAGACAAATTATGTACCATTTTAAAGGTAATTATGTCTACTTTAATGTTATATGAAAATCAGCAAAATCAGTTTTCCCGACTTATTGGTCGTTTTGTGGTGTAAGGTCACATATTACTGTATACGCCATATAGCGCAGTTTAGGGTGCCGTGTAGTATGTGTATGACTGTCTTGAGAGAGATGCTAGTGCAGTAATACATGCGATACACGTACGTGTATTTCTCTCCATCAGGTGTCTATATTTTAGTGTGTAGTTTATTTTGCAATTCACAAGTGGTTCACGAAATTGGCAAAAAATAAAAACCCTCGCAAAATATATGGCGTATACAGTATAATCCTCTTTTGATTGAAGTGTTTATGGATACCATTTCGGTACAGACAAAACACCCTATATCAAACAATCTCATAACTTGCTAGAAGTTCTTGCTAGAGGTTCTTTGTTGACTCTTTCTGTTTGTTTTTATAACACATTATTTATAACCCTCTTTAGTTTGAAGTGTTTATTGGAAACCCTTTTGGTACAGCCAAAACATCTTATAACATGCTAGAAGTGTTTCATTTCCGTTCATCGTTGTAACCCCCTTGCTGTGTGCATTAACAGTATGATTTTTAGACAATCTTATTGAATCTTCTCTAATATGCTTTTTAAAACTTATTAAACCCACAAGAGTGAATCCGTATTGATAGGTAGAATTAGAAAAACTAGGTTGTATTTTGCATCTGATAAAACTATCTTTGTCAGTATGCAAATCAGAAATGTATCTAATGTGCATGTATTATATTATACTGCTCCTTTTCAGTTAAAGGTGCACCTGTAAAGTGTCTAACTCCACAAAAATTACTTTGAGCTTCCACATTTCTCTTCTACCGTGTTGTTTGGCTTATGTTAAGAGAAGAATGAAATAGGGTTAGATTTTTTCAAATGCCTCTTAATTGATAATCATTTAGCTCAAGAGCGTTTATAAATGGTCATAAACGTCATAGACATCATACTGTAATTAGTTGTAAAAGCTGATGCAAATTTTTTTTTTTTAACCAGGAAAGCAGTGTTCTTTTTTAATGAAACTTTCACACATCATTCGGACATACATGTATCTTACAATGATTTTTGTATAGGATTGAAGTCTCAAATGTCATTTTGGGCAATATCTGACACGTTACAGGTGCATCATTCTGTATTATTTATCTTTTCTCTTACATTATTTGATTTGCATACATTTTATTATTTTGTATGATTTTATTCATGCTCTTCTGTTTCGTATATATTCTTTTGCATCGTTCCTCTTAATCATGTGTGATTTCTGCTCTCCCCTTTTTTTTATATTTTCGATGTGATCATCTTAGCTACCCTCTATACTAAAAAATAGCAAAAGACACCTTCCATCACATCGAATTAGCCACGTACGCTTAAAATTTGGTTTTATAACCATGAAACAGGTAGCCAGTGTTTCTTTTATTTTCCTCACTTCTTGTTTTCGTCTACTTCTTATGTCTTGCATTTGCATTGTTATGCACCTGTTTAGTAGCTCTTGTTTGTTGTTAGATTTTGTTTAGTCTTGCCTGTTTCACTTCATTCTAAATGGACATTTTCTGAGGGAAATTATATAAATATATGTGACCCGTGACTTGTCGGTAATTCATGTTTTGAAGAAATAGGCATTTTAAGTTCACACAATGTGTGTAAAAGACCTATGATTGTAAAATTGAAACATACAATCATATCTTCGCCAATTATTGACCAATTAGTTAGAACAAAGCATCAAATGAAAGCTTGTGATGAGGCCTTTCTAATGGTGGGAAAGTCTACATTTTGATTTTTACTGACAACTGCCTGGTTTTGCTATAGCCAGTCACATATGTGTTTTTTATGCGCAGCGATTCTCAAAAATTGGTTTGGAATGGAAATTCCAACTCTCCCAAACACATCACCACACACACACTAAGAAAGAAAGGCAATACAATTTGTCACAAAAGCAGTAAATATTTTCATTTGTACTTTCCATATGAAGTTTTAACAATTGAGTGCACATTCAAGTTTTATCATGCCTGTAGATCTTATGTTTTTTGTTTGCAAACCAAAAAAAAAAAAAAAAAAGGAGAAAGAATTATGATTGCACTGTTTCTGTATTTAATAAGGGAATTGCATGGAAGACACTCGGTGTAACATTAATGCTCTGTACAACACTGCATGACATTTCTGTATGTTAAGAAATAAGAGACATAGGGAATGTAATGATTTATTTTCATAAACAAGAAATCTCTACTGTTGTAACAAAAATGGGTTTTATATTTATTAGAAAAGAAAACAAAACTGAAAATCTGCTTGCCCTATAAACACCTTCTTTTGATGATTATCTTCCTTGCATTAGTAAGATTTCATGCAACTTTTCCAAACTTAAATGCGAGTGCATGTTTGTTTATAATTACTCTCCACCCTTCCCCCTTCCCATCTCACCCCTAAAGTTTAAATACTTTGAAATATGCAAGATATTGTCAGTTATTAATTAATAAAAAAAGAAATCACAATCTGAAAAAAAAGATATAAACACATATTTGCACATACACGTACACAGACATTTTTTAAATGTTTGAACACAAATATTTACCCCACATTTGTTTTGCTGCTGCTCTGCAACCTTCATTAGCATAGTTGTAATGAGAGCTTAATTTGTTAAATAATTCTTTGCACATTAATGTTTGCACAGTTCATACACATGTGTAAAATCTGTTAGATATGTAGTGTACAATGCATGAGGGACCTTTATGTGCAACTATACAACATTTTTGTATCATTTTCTAATATTAATGTTGATAAAAAAAATTTATTTCCAATAATTGCTTTTTACAAATGTCTCTGCATTGTTTGAATTCATCACTATTCAACTGATGATCCCTTTGATAATTCAGAAATGGAATGTTTAACATTCAATGTATGATATAAGCACAGAACCATTTCATTTCTAAATGTTCAGAAATGTTTTATTTGCATTTTGTTAATTGTTTGTCTCAAAATTGTATTTCTGTGTTTCTGTTTTCTTATCTCTCAGGTTACAATAAGCTTCAGTCGAGATGGCAGTGGGCTGGGCATCAGTATAGCTGGGGGCAAAGGATCAACACCATACAAGGGCAATGATGAGGTACAAATGGTGATGATGATTAAGGTGGTGGTGGTGGTGGTGGGGGTGATGATGATGATGATCGTGATGGTGGAGATGAGATGAAGACGACGATGATGATGACGATTATGATCATGATGGTGGTAATGATGATGACAATACTAATTATGTTGATGATGATATGGTGGTTGATGGTTATGATGGTGATCATGATTGTAATGATAGTGGTGATGGTGGTGATGGTGGCGGCGTTGGTGAGGTGGGGGTGATGCTGATGACAAAGGTGATAGCAACAGTAGCAATAAAGAAAATTAATTAAACTATGATTGTAACTTTTGATTTTGTTGTCCATGTGCAGGGTATCTTCATCTCAAGAGTAGTTGAGGGAGGCATAGCTGCCAAGAATGGTCTATCCCTGGGAGACAAGATCTTAGAGGTAAGATATAAGCCCTAACATTAGTCCATCCCAGTCCTTCCAGAGCAATTTTCAATGTTGAACAATGAACCATGATTGAAAAAGGATGACATTGAATCTTAAATTTTAAAACTTTTCTCAGTTATGTGTTGATGTATTTATTCAAAAATTATTTGATTTTGTTTAGTTATTTAATAAAATATGTATTCCATCATTTAAGGAATTACAAATGTATCTAGTTATTTATGTATTTATGTGTTCCTTCACTTATTTGATTATTTTAATTGGTCTAACCAAGGGAATGCATCATTTACAGGCAGTTTAAACCAACCAAAAGTAATAGCAACATTATCTTAAACTTGGTTATTGATAGATGTAGTTATTTTGATTAGTTGATATTTATCAATTTATATATATGTATGTATTTATGTTTACTTTAATTTGTAGGTGAATAGCGCCAACCTAGAGAATGCTGATCATTTAGAGGCTGTGGAAGCACTCAAGGCAGCAGGCAACAACATACACATGGTGGTCACTAGGGAGGTCTTTGTGCCCTCAGACACTACCATGCTGCCCACCCCCACTGACCAAGTGGATGCGTCGGAAGATGAGCCTGGGGTGAGTAGAGCATGAGAGCATTCCATTATGCATTATGGGGGATTTTTTGTTCGATTTTTGTTTGTTTACCATTGAGATGATTGGATAATTGAGTATTTTTCAAGTTTGAATAACTGCTTGATACTAGGAAGATTTTGTTTTATTTTCTCTTGAACATTGAGGTGGTATTGAATTATGAAATATGATTTTGGTTTTGATAACTGCTTGGTATTTGGAAGATTTTATTTAATGTCATAGAATATTGAGGTATTGAATTGTACAATATTATTTTGTTTTTGGTAACTGCTTGATTATTGGAAGTTTCTGTTATTTTATTTTTGCCTGAATTTGTTCTAGTTATGATTTGATAAGGAAACTTGCATAAAGTCTGTTTATGAAATTGCAGTTGATTTACTTGGTTGAAGATAAGACGTAGGCACTACAAACATGATCACAGTTATATCTTAAAGAATTTAATTTATTAAATTTATAGATGTTATAAATGAAATCACTGAAAGATAAGATAAGTGGGGAACAAAACGTGATGTAACAAAATTAATATTGGGAGTTACTTGAGAAGGGTTGCTAACACATTTGCTCTAAAATGCATGGCCCATTATATCTCTATTAACAAGAGCTTATTATAAAGTATATATCAGTTACATATATATACATGTAGGTTTAAAAACAAATACTGATATTGTGTAAACTCTCTTACTTAATCTGGCTTTTCCCCCATTTTATTGGACAGTATACTGCAATTAATATGAATTTCAAGTACATACTGCAGATCCCTTGTCCAG
Organism: Echinarachnius parma; assembly: GCA_037951105.1. Classification (NCBI taxonomy): domain Eukaryota; kingdom Metazoa; phylum Echinodermata; class Echinoidea; order Clypeasteroida; family Echinarachniidae; genus Echinarachnius; species Echinarachnius parma. The sequence goes on along the minus strand of JBAMJV010004159.1, from coordinate 86,942 downwards.
CTTAACACTAACATTTGTGCTAGTAAAATGATTTCTGCAGTTTTTTTGGCCCCAAACAAACAATAACTGTCCCCCAAATTACAATTCATTTAAAAATGGTATACTCTGCAATATTTAACTTGTCCCTTTAAACAAATAAAAACTCTGCCTATGGATTAGGCTTGACATGGAAGAAAGCAAGACAGGGTAGGAAATACATGGGGTTGAGGGCGATTTTGCCCCCTAATTTTCTTAATAGCTCCACAAAATCGGTAGGTAGCCCCATAAATTACAATTATCATATTATGTGAAATATATTGTGATATCCATCAGATTGGAAAAAATAGCCCCCTTAAATTAAAAATGAATTCTTTCCCTGAAGCAAGATTGTCTCATTTTGTCATTGTCCATTTGGGCCAGCTTAATATGGCTTCCATAATTTTTTGCAGGCCCTAAGGCCCAAAACACATATTTTTGATCTGGTCCTGGGCTTAGTGGACTAGTGTTAAGTGTCAAACCTTTGTGCATCATCTGCAGAAGGTTGATCAGTGTATCAGGAGACTCAGTTGATTTGGGAACCCCAAACCGAGCATTGTGCAAGCATAAATCGCAGAATGCTATAAATGTGTAACCCATACATGACTGGACCCGAATAGACTGGGGTCGGGGTCTATGGAGAATGCATTTTATATCAAAAAATCAAATGGCCTTGGGGCCCCGTTGCAGAGATTGCAAGTTACAATTGATTGTAAGTCAGAACATGTGACTAAATGTGCAATTCTGATTGGTTGAAACTTGAAACGCGCAAACTTTCTGCCTTACCCTTAATTGTAACTAAAGGCCCAGTCCCATACTGACGATTTTCATGGCGACTCACAACGATTTACTAGAACGAATCGACTCGATTTAGCCACGGTTTTGGGCATGGGCGTAGCGACTTGCGTAATACCTATTCATCAGGGGGGATGAATGAATAGATCATCCCCCAGTTAAATGGGTATCAATGGTTTTGGGGAAGAACCGATACGATGTAATACGATGCAACACGACCTAAGCGATTTTCTCGACGAACGTCAAATCGTTGCGATTCGCCATGAAAATCGTCAGTATGGGACTGGGCCTTTACAATCGATTGTATCTCTTTCTGCAACAGGGCCTTGAATGGGTCAAAGAGGGATCATCAATATAGGTTAATTTGATTCCCCCATCAAGGTTTTGGCTAACTTTCTGAAAGCTGCTTTAGAACAAGAACCATTGATACGAGGTTCATTTGTTTCTAGCTTAGCATCTCTCGCCTCTTTTCCCCTACCGCTTCTATTTCTCTGTGAGTTATCTGTCCTTATGGTGGGAACAAACTTTCGCTTTCGGGTTTCTCCTTGTAAAGTTTTATAAGAAACACAACTAGGTAATATCAAACCTTCAGGTTTTCAATACAGCTTTCAAGATTTAATGGTCTAGACTAGCCCATTAGTCAAACAGTTTAAATATATACTTTAACCTGGTGAGAGGAGTGTTTGGATGAAGGAGATTTCATCATTAAGTATCATTGTTTCTACATTCTCATCATTTTATTATTTCATCGTTACTGCCATTATGATGATTATCATTGTTGTCATTGCCATCTTCATCATTTTCTGCATTATTTATCGTCATTGCGATCATTAGTATCATTTATCATCATCATCCTCATTTTCTGCATTATTTATCGTTATTGCGATCATTAGTATCATTCATCATTATCATCATCATCATCATTATCATTGTCATCATCATCTTCATCATCATTGTCATCATCATCTTCTTCATCATCATTACCATCATCTTTTTCTTCATCATCATCATTTAACTTAATTTCTTTTCTGTGTTTTCCTCTGCTACACATAAGGGGCATTCTTTATCCATTACAACATGGTATCAAGGAGCATTTTTTGTTGTTGCAAAAAACAGAATCTAAAAATAGCTAAAATTTACAGAGGCATACATTTTCGTTTTGGATTTATATAGCAGTTAATGCTACCTACAAGTACAGATAATTGAAAATTAACCAAGTAGGACAAATTTAACTTTTATTTTGTAGCATTTTGAAATGTTTAATGATAAAGAGATCAGAGTATTTAAGTAACGAAGAGAGTGCTCAGAGTCTATAAAAAGGGTTTCATTTCCCCCCTCACCCCTGGCCCATACTCTCCCCCACCCCCCCCCCCCCGTCATCAGGCCCTGCCCCGTCTCTCTCCCCCACCCCAGGGCAATCCCACCGCTGCCGCCATTGCCGCTGCGACGGAGCGATCCGGCGTCAAGTTTGCGCCCGAACCAAAATTCCACCACGTGCAAGAGGTCAGAAAGTGGCGATTTTTCTTCGTCATTCTAATTCTCTTTGTAGAACGTGTCAGTTCTGTTTCGCAGAAATAGCCTTCTTTTATATGGAATTCACTCTGTCCTCTTTTTGTTGCAAAAAATTCAGCTTTCTCCTCACTCATAATTAACACGTTCATGTAATGTATGTGTTTTTGTGGTCTTCTGTTCCCTTATGTGTGCTTATGTGTGTAGATAATAGTACAATCCAGTGATTTTGTCTTCATTCTGTGCTCCATACGGAATTTGTCAGTTCTGTTAATAGAATTAGCTCTCTTTTTTCAGATTAAACAAATAATAATTTACACTGCCTTTCCACAGAGTTTAGCCTTATCTTCTTGCATTATTTATATGCTCTTGCATTTTTGTTCCTTGTTGTCCCCCTATGTGTGTTTGTGTGTGCATCAACTTCATTCTTATGTTTTTTACAAACATGTTTCGTCTTTTTTTGCTCACTGTAGCCTGTCTTTTTTGCACCGTCCTTTTGCAGAATTAAGCTTTGCATCCTCTAACAATTCTTTTCTTTGTGTGTTATAGTAGCTTTTTGTCTTCTAAATGTCTACTTACATATTTGTCTACACAAAAAAAAAGAAACAGAAAGAGTAGGGAAAGTTGTTCTTGTTTATATAGTCCAGTTTCTTTCTCAGAATACCACTGAATGTCTTTGTGCCCCTATGTCTAAGTACTGGGGGTGTTGCATAACGAGTTGCGATTAATCACAAAGTTGTGATTGGTGCAAGTCAGAAAACATGCGCACTTGAGCCAATCAGAATTGTGCATTTAGGCACATTTTCTGACTTGCGATTAATCAAAACTCTTCATGCAACAGCCCCCCTAGTTGGTGTATACCTTTTCCCTAAGAATTTGTAACTGTAATTTGATCTTGTGCCTCCTAATTGCGTGTTGGTTGCTGACTGTTGGTCGCGTAGTGTGTTTCTTTTGTCGTACACTTCTATTGTCCGATGTCATCTGCACTCACTCAATTCTTTCACGTCAATGTTTACATCTTTCTTGTAATTGAAATATTGTCAGATTGTCCAATATTGTTCAAAATTTGCAAATGCTTACACAGATTTTGTTTTTAGATGTTGTCTATAACTAATTTTTTTTGATGTAAACATAAAAAATTCCTGTTGCTTCCAAGATACATGTAATTTAATTCCATAGAAAAGAGGACCAATTTTCAATAGACATTTGGTTAAAAGTAGATGATGAGATCTTTGTTCTGTCGATTAGTTGCTTTTATGCAGTCTTGCATCTATAGATTAAACTGTATTAAAGTAAACAATTGTGCCATAGGACTGAACCCCCAAATATACTGTGTCAAAGGTCTATGGAAAATGCATTTGATATCAAAACAATATTCTTGAACAGGGTAACAAAGTTTTTCTGTAATTTGGTAGCGTAAATCTTGTTAGACGAGTTAATTTGACTCTACTTTGGTTTATAAGTTAAAAAGGAAAATAGCTGTGAATAAAACTAATATTCCTTAATTTGCATGCCTCTTCAAATTGAAAAAGATAAAGATATTTCTCAATTAATTGTGAATTATGGTTTGAATGCCTGCTGCTATGTTTAAAAAGTTTGCATTTTGCACTTACAAAATAATGTCAAATCATAGAAGATGCACTGCTTGTGTGACAATTTTGTGTGTGCATTCTTACTTTCTTGCTTCATGTTCTTCTTAATTTGTTTGTTTACTAATTATGTACAAATCTATATTTTATCTAAACAAATGATTTATATTTCTTGGCTTAAAGGTGATGGGGAAATTTGATGTGATAACTGACAATGTATACAGTATCTTGCACACATGTTTCAATCAATACCATCAGAATTGTATTTGTAACTTGTCTTTTAATTCAATGAAATTGATTCTTTTCAGAAGACAAGGCAGATAAACATTTTCAGAAAATAAATGAACAGATTGTTTTGATGTTTTGTTCTCATATAAGGAAGCACATTTTCCTATGTTTCATCACAGGGGATTCGGGTGGCTGGTATCATTTTTAACGGAAGACTACTATTTTTATTGAAATTTTTTGAAAGGATGTATGTAAGAATACAAAATTAGTTTAATGGGAAAGCACCCAACTTATGTTAAATTGGATATTCAGATGTCACGATACATGTACATGTATGTTCTTTGCTATTCTACGATACACTTATCTAGTCAATGTTACGTTGTAATGGTTGATTCTCTCCTCCCTGACACATTTTTTTTGTTGGATGGCATGACGACATGATTTCTTAACATTTTTTATTCAATTACTATTGTTTTCTTTATTACAGAGGATAGTTCTGAAACTCATAAAGGACAGTAATGGTCTAGGCTTCAGCATTGCTGGGGGCAAGGGCTCACCTCCATTCAAAGGCACAGATGAAGTAAGTACTTGTATAACACTCTACGATAGATAGATGATGGATGGATGGATGGATGGATGGATGGATGGATGGATGGATGGATGGATGGATGGATGGATGGATGGATGGATGGATGGATGGATGGATGGATGGATGGATGGATGGATGGATGGATGGATGGATGGATGGATGGATGGATGGATGGATGGATGGATGGATGGATGGATGGATGGATGGATGGATGGATGGATGGATGGATGGATGGATGGATGGATGGATGGATGGATGGATGGATGGATGGATGGATGGATAGATGGATAGATCAATATAAAGAAAGATAGATAGAGGATAGTATGAGAGAACAATTCTATAATGGTTCTAACTATGTTTTGCAGATTTGGACAATGTTACTAGATCCCTTTAAACTGTATCCTTGTTCTTCTTTACATCGTTCTCCCACAGTCAATATTTATTTCAAGGATATCAGAAGGAGGGGCTGCAGACAGAACTGGGGCTCTACAGGTTGGCGACAAGGTCCTCAAAGTAAGTCCCTTATTGTTGTATTTATTTACCTACATGTACCATTAGCAACTACACTTTTAATTAATTTTTTAAAATCATGATAGATATGCTCTTTAAACCAGATGTGTTTTTTTTTTCTCAAGAGAATACGCTCATCTTATCTCATTGCAATATCAACAGATCAGTGGCGTAGTTATGGTTGAAGCAAGCCGAGATCAGAACAATTTTCAGTTTATTTTAGTAACTACAAAATTGTATTCGAAGTACAATCTTGCTATCATGATATGCTCATTGGGGCTTCATCAAAACAGTTCCGTGAAAAATAAACTCATCACCCTTTTCCTCCTATTGGAATGTCTTTAGATTAATGTTGTAGATATGGTGGAAGCAAGACACGATAGGGCCGTTAGATCAAGAGCAAATAAAATTTAAAAAAGTTGTTGTCATGCTCATCAATCTTTTCCCCTTGATCAACAAAACAATTCCCCATATAAGAATAACCTTTTATTTGCTTATGTATCTCCAGAGATGTTTTTGTGAAGTATATATGCTAATCTCTCTTTTTTTGTTTTCGCTATATCCTCAGATCAATGGTGTAGATATGGTTGAAGCAAGACACGAGACGGCCGTTACGCTGCTGACCAAGAGCAAAGAAATTGACCTGATCGTGGTTAGGGAAAGCATGGTCATCGAACACCACGAGCCACTAGTCAGTAAGTACATTGATTGGTTTGTCGGTCAGTCAGTCAGTCGGTCGATTAATGGATTGACAAATGGATTTATTGAAGACTTAATTATGGGATCGATTTCATCACTGACTGTGGTACAGGTGATTAGATTGATGCATATATTAATCAACTAATGGATTGTTTGATAAGTTGGTTGGTGGAGTTATTGATGGATAAATCGATTTATTAATTAATTGATGGTTCGATGGACTTATATATAGATCAACTATCGACTGGGTCTATGAAAGAAGTGAAATATGGCTGTCTGAATGTTTATGTAATGCGTTTGGTTAGTTTATCACATTTCAAATACTGCTTCACCTTTTCTGCTCCAGAACACGAGCCACCAGAATTCAAGTACCGCATGAATGGACCCAACGGCAATGGGCCTACGGAGGAACCGGAATCGGAAGAAGTTCTCCTGAAGAGGACAAGAGGACCTCTGGGTCTCAGCATTGTCGGAGGCATCGACCATTCGAGTCATCCGTTTGGCGGCGATGAACCAGGCATTTTCATCTCCAAGGTACATGGACATTCTTTTTCTTCCAGTCTTTCATAATTACCTTTGTCAAGATGATGATGTTAATATTGGTACAATTATAGACTTGATGTTTGTGATAGTGATGGTGGTTATGGTGATTCTTTCTTGTGATTACAATCTGGGTCTTGCCATTGTCGGAGGCATCGACCATTCGAGTCATCTGTTTGGTGGCGACGAACCAGGCATTTTCATCTCCAAGGTACATTCTTATATTTTCTTTTATTCTTCTTGTATATTTTCCTTTGTCAAGATGATGGTTTAAGTAAAAATTTAAAGAAATTGGTGTTGGTAAGGGTAATAGTTGTGTAACATTATTAATGATGATTGTGATGATAATTGAAATGGACAAGGCAATGGTGGTGGTGGTGGTGGTTATGATGGTTATGGTGGCCCTGGCAGGGCAGTGGTGATGGGGATGACAATGAGGATGCTGATAATGTTAGTCATGTAAAGGATAATGTGATTGTGATGGTTATAATGCTAATGGGGATGGCAATGGTGATTATGATGAAAATAATGATGTTTACAAAGACGATCATTATGATGATTCTGATAATAATCTTAATCGTCATTATTTCCTCCTGTGTCCAGATTGTGCCCAACGGTTCAGCGGCAAGCACAAACCTCCGAGTGGGCGACCGAATCCTGATGGTTAACGGGAAAGACATGAAAGGCGCCACGCACCAATACGCAGTCAACATGCTACTCTCCAACTCACAACACATACACCTTATGGTCAGGCATGACCCACCACCGAAGGGACTTATGGTAAGCCCAACTCGATTGTTTGTATGTGGGACTAAGTGTGGAATTCCAGATCAAGAAATTAATTTCCATTACCAATTAAATTAATATTTACAAGAATTAGAACATCATTGCTTTATTTAGAAATATTTTATTTGTTCAAATTCGTTTTCATATTAAAAAAATTTGTCAGGAAACCTATTTTTCAGTACTTGCTGGTGAAATGGACTACAAAAACTATTACCTTCTCATTTATAAGAATTTTATTTTTGGGTGTTAGTTACTCTTTGATTTTCATTACGTCACAAAAAAATGTCTTCTTAAAGTGCCTTCTAAATCGAAACTGAACTACCCCTTTAATATATATATATATGCAATCATATTTTCTTCTCATTTTTGCAGGATATCAAAATTCCCAAGGCTCCCGGTGAGAAGCTTGGGATCAGCATCCGTGGAGGCAACAAGGGTCACCCTGGCAACCCACTGGACCGCTCAGACGAGGGCATCTTCATCTCTAAGGTTAGTATGCTCCCCGGGGCGTTGAGATGGTCCTCAGAACTGGGGGTGTTGCATAAAGAATTGCGATCGATGGCAAAGTTGTGCCTAAATACACAAATCTGATTGGTTCAAATGGGCAATTTTTCGGACCTTCCTTTAAATGGCAAGTGTTAATTGGCTCTCATAATTGGAGTAAAAAAACATGTGGGTTGAAATAATGTCAAGAGCGCATCTTTATCTCAAATGTTAGTGCATGTATGCTCCCCAGGGAGTTGAGATGCTGTCCAGATATGTGCAAGTTTGAATTGACCCCCATTGATTGTGGTGACAATTGGGTCACGGTTTATTTTCTTAAATAGAATGCAGATAGTATTTAGGAAGTTTTAAAAAAGCAAGTTGATGATGATGACGACGTTGATGATGACGACGACAATAACAATGATGATGAAGAAGAAGATTATTACGATGAAATTGATACACGTTTCTTTGTTGAAATATGGCAGTGATATATGAACACAAACAACTTTTCATTTTCTCTAGGTCAATGAAGTTGGGGCGGCGGCTCGTGACGGCAGGTTAAGGGTCGGCCAGAGAATCCTGGAGGTAAGACTAACACTTGAAATACAACTGGGCGAAAATATTCAAATTGAATGAACCGCCAATAAACATCAAACAACAACAACAACAACTGGCAAAGATATGAAATAATGAACGACAGATTCCCATGAACAAAAACAACACCCACAATAATATTGCTTTATATGACCAACTTCAATTGTTTTTTCTGGGGAGGGGGTTTATAAATTGTGTTGAAACTTATTCTTTGATTTGTATGTTTACAAGTTGAACATGCTCATCAGTTATCTACTGCAAATTTTTGCAGGCTAGGAAACTAGTGAATGTTTATTATCATGCAAAATGTTCAAAATGTAATTATATACCTAAAGGTTAAGTATTTATGATATCCCAGTGTTTCTCTGTTTGTTTTCTATTCTACGATTATTTTTTTTTTGTGTTCTCTTGTTCTGAGTAAATCTTACAGGCTTCATGGTTAGTATTGAACTGTTGGTAATATCCACCGTCAAACAAGGATTTTATATCATGATTATTCTTTTCATCAACATGTAATTTCGGAGAGTCACCTTTCGAAAGTACATTGACATCAACCTTTTCATGACCTCTCATTCCTATAGGGTAGCATACAATTCTGTCATCTCACATTCTTAGGTTAATTTTTTGAAGGAGAATCTTGATTCACAATATTTCATCCCTCTTGAAAAATGATCACGACCGATCATTTGTGTCAATTCACCGTACATGACCCTTCTACACCAACACTCTCATGATGAATCATTCATAGCTCATTCATTCTATCTTTGATTCCTTGTCGGTATTTGGAATGAGAATCGTGGGCATTGTGCCTGAGTCGAATTGCCATTCTAGACGCTTAAATTCTACTTCATCATTGGCAGAAACTTCGGTCTTGGCTTCTGAATTCACATCACTTCTACTCTCTAGAACTCTTCTGCTTTAGTTTCCATCTGAAATGACAATTATTAGAATTAGTGATATCCGTAGACATTGTTCTGTATCGTGATTGGAACTAAAAATTAATTTGCCATGAGATTTGAGCATGGAATCAGTGTCTCAAACTTGCTCTGTTTTGCATGTTAGTATCATAACTTCAAATTTGTTTAATACTCTACACAATACTTTATCTTTGGTAAGAATACATATTAATTTGTTCTCTTTTGTAATTTCAACAGATTGTTTGTCTTCAATTATGATTAATCTTTATAAAAATAGTTTAATTTCTTCTCAATTATCTTTATAAACAGAATTTTTCTTTCCAATTCATGTCTATTTCATAAATTTGTCATCTTTTTTCTATAATTCCTTTTGACATATAATTCATTTTTTCACAATGATGACATTTCTTCCTCACTTCTCCATCTTTTTCATTCCCTTCAACCATATCCCAATAATTCTTATTATTTTTTCCTTTGTCCCTCCTCGATTTTGTTTCACCTACCCCTTCCCTGGCCCCCTGTCCCTCCCTTATCTCCTCCCCTTTTCACCTTTCCACTTTTTATTCTTCCAACATCCTTTCCCTCTTCTCTTCCCTTCTCCCTTCCTCCCATCTTGATTTTGAATTTGCCCCTCTCATTTCGCTCTTTTCCATCCCCCCTTCTACTTGCTCCTTCTTTATTCTCCTTCTTCCTCCTTCTCCTCTTCTCTCCCCCCCCCCCCCCCCCCCCATCCTCCCCCTTTCCAACCTTCCCTTTCTCCCTTCCTGGTTATTTTCGACCAAATTCACTTCAATAAACCCTTTCTTGCCTCCACAACCAACACCTTTAAAAATGGGAAAACTACACCAAATTCACCTGCACTGAATATTATGCACCACTTATTAACCCCCCCCCCCCCTCCTCTATATTATACACCACCAACTAAACCCTACAACCCCCACCCACCATCCCGAAATAAAAACTCCACGGAAACACCACTGCCACCAAAAAACAAACAAACAATAACTACAACAGGTGAACAACACTAGCATGCTCGGCGCCCGGCACCGGGAGGCCGTCATGGCGCTACGGAGCTGCGGGGACGTCCTGGGCGTGCTCGCGTGCGACGGTTACGACCCCGCGGAGGTGGAGTATTGGCAGGCGCGGCCGGGGTGCGCGGGCAACCCCCTCGGTCAGGTTGAGCTGAGCAAGCGCAACTCCCAGGAGAGCATTTCCTCCATCGACAGGGACATGACCACCGAGGAACTCAACAGGCTCAATCAGGTGACTGGCTCTGTAGATCAGGTGACTTTTACTCTATGTCAGGTGACGGGTATTGCAGCGCTAGTGATTAACTTTTTTTGCCTTCTGGGGCAAGTAAAAGACGTTTTAATTTTTGTTTGAAATTCTAGTTGCCCGATCGGGGGCCATAATACCCCCCTCGGCCATAGGAAGACCTCAAATAGCCAGGCTTGTTTATGGTTAACCCAGTGTGTGATTTGAGTGTAGTTTGTCAATAATGCAATGATAACAATGAATGCGGATTAATACTTGTAATGGTACACCAAACTACTTGTTAGTCATTTCTAACTGAGATTATGTGTTGTGTGAATTTCAAGTAAATATTCTGATTCAAACTGAAAAGTGACACAAACACAACGAACTGTACCTTTGCACAATTAGAGTTCATCCATGACTAGGGCCACATTTCATAAAAATGTCATCATAAAAAGTTAAACTCTATTGTCAAAAGTTATTTAAATACTGGCTGTTGATTGGCTGCAAGGAAAGCCAGTCTGATTTGTCAATGAATAAAATATTTGAGAAACAGGCCCCAGGTGCTGCATTCCAACTTGTTTATGAATCCTGACAGGAAGGGTGTACATTTCACCTTGTAAATTTCAACCATAACTCACATAATGTTTTTGTAAATTTCATCCTGACCCTTGTTAGTTTTCATAGCTTACATACCATAGTTGTTACTTTCAGGCAGGTCTCTTGTTAAGCTTCAATATCTGATATACCACAGTTGTTAGTTTCTGTGAGCCTTAACTGTTTGATTGACAGCTTGTTAAATTCTTCAGGAAGTGTACATTTTGTTAACTCTTCTCCCTGGCCATGTTGAATATGTTTTCTCATTGTTGTTGAAATTCCGTCAAGTAAATTGTAAAAGTTGGATGAAAAAAAAAATGTGATGAATTTTTTTTTTTTTAATGACAAAATGATACAGTAAATGAATGGTAATCATGTTAGATAATGTACATGATTTAGTTATTATAATCATTACTTATGTTTATTGTTATTATTAGTATTATTATTAGTATTATTGTTATAGTTATTATTATTGTGATTGTTATAATAATGATGGCTACGTATATAGCGCACAATCCATCTTTTGACGCTCGCAGCGCATCTTATTATGATGATATGAATATTGCTGTTATGATTGTTATTTTTATTTATTATTTGTCTTTATTATTATTATCATCTAGGAGGCTGAATACCAACAAGAAGCACAGGAGTTTGAACAAGAAGAACTGTCCAAATTGGTAAGCTGAAATATCTAACTCCTCTCTACAAAGCCGCAGAAAAATGCTTATAGTTACTTTAGATTTAGGGGTGCTTATAGTAATTAAAACTGTCTAAACTGGTAAGCTGAAACCCCCTCACAAAACAAACAAAAATACAGACAAACAATCAGTTGCTTCAGATTTAAGTGTGCTCATTGTTGATTGAATGATTGAGGACAAATGAAACATTCAGTTTACACAAACACTGGGCACATAGTAAAAGAAAAAAATACAATTTAGGACTGTACTAATTCCGCAATAGATTCAAATTTATTATAGATTTGAAAGAAAAATTTGAAAAATAAAAAATAGAATTGAAAGGTATGAGAATGAACATGTACATTTATGTTTATGTTATTGTCTGTTTATCACTGTCTTTGTGTTTTAAACGTGCCAAAATTATGTTTTCAACGTATTACTCTCAGTTTTACAGAGTCATTTTTGCACAATTCATTTTTGTTTTTAAGCTCATATCAGTGAATTATGTATTCAAGTGACTTTCATCAACATTTATTTCATGATTTCCGTGAAGAAGTTTGATGTAATTGTATTTTTGAATTTGAAGTATTTAAAAAAGTGACCTTATTTATTTTCATTTGCCATTGTTTTATATTGGAAGAAATATTTATGTGAATATTATATGGACATTATGTTTACTGTATATCTCATCAATTATATTTTATGTACATGAATGCCCAACAAAATGATGACATCACACTGGCAAAATTTGAGCTTAGAAATTCTTTTAAATTCGAGCATTTTAGTAAATGTTTATTTTATTTGGTACAAATCAGGCAATACTTACAGCAGGCAGTAGTTGCCAATTGTAAAAAATAGTTTGAAACTCAAAATATATAAAAAAATTAATATTTTGTAAATGTGTCACAACTTAAAAAGAAACTCGAAATGTGGCAAAAACTTCACGTTGAATGTGTGATGTCATCATTTTCTGTGGGGCATGGTAGAGTTGATTTGAAGAAGAAAAACAAAAATCTTCATTCTTCATTCGTTCCTCGTTATGACTGCATGATACGTGTCCCAAGTTTGCATTGATTTTGCATGCTTGATAAAGCATGTTGACCCGTTGAGGACTGATTCTGAAAATACTCCGGCTGAGACCGATCTAATGGCCTGGTCAGATATCAACGGATAGCGGAAACGAATGCCCAATGAATAGAGAATTTGCGAAATGAAATTATCCGGTGATGAAAGTCAACTCCATTGCTTCGTGTACAAAACGTAGAACAACGTACATCACCGGAAAAGGAACGGACAAGAAACGCATACAAACGGAGAGGAACGGATGGAAAATTTAGCTCTCCGTTTGACATCCGTTTACGCAATCCGTTGATATGTGACCGGGCTATTAGGAGGTGCATGTTACACTAAAAATCAAAGGCCTGTATTCTACTATATTCATCAACTTAAGCAAGACTAAAAATAAGACGGAAATGATCAGTAACCAGTTAAACCATTTCACACCTGTGGAATTTGATTATCCCATTGATGGTTCTCATCTGCCACTGGAGATTTCAGCCAAAGGGTCGCTTGACTTTCCAATGAAATGGTTTTAATAAGTCGCCAGTGATATTGGATGTTATGATTACAAATGACATTAATATATGACTGCTGACTTGCTAAAACTATTTTATTGGAATGTCAGTCATGTACCTCAGGTGGTGCATGACAACCATCAATGTACTAGTCAAGTTCCACAGGTGTGAAATGGTTTTAATAATATAGAAGGCATCTAATGTGCCAATTCCATCTTTTTCAAGGTGGTTAGTGGTAATTTCTGTCTTATTAGTCTAGCTTAAGTTGGTGAATTTAATAGAATACCGGCCAATTAGTCTTGAACGGGTTAAGAGAGCACTTTGGCATCGATGGCATTGTCTCCCGTTTTGTGTGCATGCAAATGTTGCTGTACACTGCACAGTGCACATTCACACTTAGGGCATCCTGATTCGAAGCATTATGCTAGCATTACATTCTCTTCCAAGTCCTTGTAGACCATTTAGATCTATTCTAGAAAATTAGCCACTATGATCTTTTCCTGCCCTCGCAGAACTTTCAGTACCACATCCATTCTCTCCACCCCCCCCCCCAAATCCATTTTGCATCCATTCTCAACCGTAGTCGCCCCCCCACCCCCCAGTTATTTAATTTGAGACTGAAATCCCGAACAGGCTCAAATAAACCTGATAAATAAAACACTAAAGTGAAATCTTCACTATGCCGACTTCTAGAAAAACGCTTTGAGTTGACACAGAATTTTAAAAAAAATTCTGCATTCATTTGATACTTCCAGGTACCTTTTATGTACATTGAGAATCTTTAAATTGATTTCAAAATTGTCCCTTTATTTGGGTTCTTAAAATAATCTAGAAAAAGTTTGTTATTTCATGCTTAGATATATGCATACGCAGCCCTTAAGAAACCAAAATGAATACCTCATTATACACCTCCCCACCTCCCACCAAAAGTTTAAATATGGAAAATACATTATTTTAGAAAAAAATTATTATGTCAGGTAAAGCAAGCCCTTAAAAATGTTATAGATACTACCATTTCTACATTTTCCTTCTACATATAGCAGTAGTTACAGTACATACCTGTTAGAATAATTAGTTGACTTCTTGTTTATTTTCACTTTTGTCTTTATTTCATTTCTTCCTCCCACCACTCCCACGATTCATATTTTACACACCTTTTTTCCATTTTTCATTTCGTTCGTTTGTTTTTTCCATTATTTTGTTTTCTTCTCAAATATTAACTTTGTAGGACAAGCAAGAGGTAACGATGTTTACAAACCCAGCACTTTTAGAATTAGCTTCCATTTATTCATCGGTTTAGGGGCCTTGCAAAGTAAAACAAATTCCAAACATCCAAATCAAATTTGGATAGAGCTCACCCCACCCAGCCCCCCCCCCCCCCCCCCCTATCCAAACTTTTTTTTGTTTTGGGAAATCCATCTCCGACATGGACAGATTTTTTTCTTTTTTCGGACCATTCCGGACCGGTTCTGAATCCAGACATTCCTTCCGGGTCCCAGCACTATTGTGGCGGGAGACGAGTAAAGTGCAGTTTTTGACACTAAATCTTTATTGGGGGGGGGGGGGTATTTTTTATCCAAAATGGCCCTGGACCCACCACCCACTTCCAAATCTTATTTGGATGTTTGGAATTTTTTTAACTTTGCAAGGCCTTTTATCATCCTTTTGGTCTATAAGTTTGTAAAATCCCAATCGGTCTACACACATTTTTGTCTGAAACTTAAGTTGGGTTACTCCCAATGGGTCTACACGCAGTTTGTTTAAAGCCCAAGTTGTTTTAATGATTAATCCAACTTTGTCTACACACATTTTGTCAAAATTCCAAGTTAGTTTAATCCTTTTCAGTCTACACTCCATTTGTCTAAAACCAGGTTGGTTTAATCTTTTAGACAAAGTAGCATGGAAAAATAAATCTTAGTTCTTGGGACTATGGACTTTTAGACAAAGTGGCACGTTAGACAACATATTAAAGTCTTAATTCTTTCTGACTAGGGACAATTGGGCTTAAATGAAAACTTGAAGAACTGGCACATAGACTAATCTTATGTTAGACAAAATTATTTTAGACCATGTGACTATGGACAAACTGGGATAAGACAAAATATATATTAGGCCAACTGAGTTTTAGACAAACTGGGTGTAGACCTAACGGTTAATTTTACCCATTTATCGTACATGTATTCCATTCAGTCATGTCATGTTGTTTAATATACCATATATGTACATATTTTGGTCATTGTAAGTTTTTCCTATTAACCCTTCCCATACAAAAGTCATGAAAACTATTATGATTTGCTACACATTCCATTTGCCACTGGTAATATTCAGGTTAACCCAATTCAACAAATTCTCTATATACCTTGCGTTCACAATTTATTTTTTAACCATATATACAATCTGGAAAAAAAGGAACAAGCAGTATATTATGATACATGCGCTAAAGCCCACATTTATTTCATAAACTAAAACATGACTAAAAGTATTATACATCATCTATTCTTAAACTATTGTAACTTGTATAGTTGCGTATCACCACATTAATAAATACTTCAGCACTGGACGTATACCTTGGTCGTCTCTTTTATGATTTATATGAATTTGAAGATTTTCTTCTCATCTTGAAATTTATATTTTTCATTACTAGTTATCTTATAAGTTTCTTCAATTATATTTCTATTTTAATACAAATATATATCAAGTTGGTACAATTAGCATAGGTTTATATCAATAATATGAACAGAGGTTTTAAACCTTAGAACTTTAAAATCATGTAACAGATTATATTTTAAATTAAAAACATTACAATTTTATTTAAATGTGCATGAACATATTGTTATTTAATCTGTAATGTAAAGCTATCATTCAAATGATCAGAACAACAATATTATTCCAGCTGCATGAATCAAGTATTATCACAAATACAACAAATTATTCTAATCATCATCATCTGATCATCATCATCATCATCGATGTCCTCGTCGCCGTAGTCATCGTCATCATCATCATAATCATCATCATCACCATCATCATTAGCGTCATTTGTATAAACATCATCAATATTCATCATCATCATCATCATCATTGTTAATGTCATCGTCATCATCATCACTTGACACCATCATCAGTATTATTTGTATCAACATAATCGTCATCATCATCATTAGCATCATTTGTATGAACAACATCATGATCATTACTCATCACCACCATCCACATGGTATTCATCATCACTATCATCCTTGTTTAACCCCCTATCCCACCAGTCGTGTTCTGTGTCTACCTCCTATGTCCAAACCATGGTAAGTCCCCCCCATCCCATCTCGGTTTGTGCGGTCAAGTGTGAAATTTGTCGGTTGAGAGCGAGAAGGTCGTTGAGTCAATCTTGGGCTAAATTGAGTTAATAATAATAAATAATACATTCAATTTTTATAGCGCATAATAATGCACAATGCACTCCCTATGCGCTTTACATAATAATACATTACACAATACAAACATAAATAAAATCAGTATGAATATTTATACATAAATAAATCATACAAATAAAAATGTCTTCAGAGATTGCTTAAATGAGTTAGTTGAGGGTTGAGTTCTGCATACGATGTTGTAGAGCGAAGCCTTCTTTATCTATAGATGTGATGCCAAATTTTCAGATAATAATTATTTCAAATTTGGGGATTATTTGTCAGAAATAGAAGCTAAATTTGTTTTTTTACAAGGCTTCCAGGCTCTAAACATGATTTATTTCCATTTAGTACAAAAAGTGACTTACCGCCCTTCTCTTCCTCAACCAACGAGTTGTAGTACCATGTTTTTTTAATACACTTTTGCACAGTTTTGTGTGTCCACATGACTTTAAACATTCTTGTCATTTTTGTGTGTAAGTTGTGATTTCATACCATTTTGTGTGTATTTTTGTAATGTCATGTCGGTGGTGTGGTCTTAAAGAGTGGCTGCATTGTCATCTACGAGGGCGCTTTTCTAAGAGTACACTCAGGATTTTCGATTGCACGATATACATGTACGTCAGTGCCCAGAGTCCTGATTAATCGTATCGATTGATGGTACAATTAATCCATTGATGGTACCTTTGATCGTGAATCTTTACGTTACGGGCGCCTAGTTAGACGTATCATTACTCTGTACTGATAAGTGCCCTCTAGTTTTGACCATGCTGTCACTTCGTAACAATGTATTTGTGACGGGGACTTGTGCGGGATAACAAATTTTAAATGTTCCCTTGCCCATTTGGTTGTGTGGTCAAGTGGTCATTTATTATGCCGTGTTTATCATCAAAATTGTGGGTTTGTGTGAATTGTGGTCTTGATGTGGTCGTAAAATGAAACGTTCAAAGGGATATCATTTGAGGTGAAGTATATTTATCTCGTTTGGGGTATGTGGGCAATCAATGTTTGTTGTGTGGTTGTCATATTGACTCTCTTTCCCCTTAGGTACACAGTGTTTTGTTATGGAAAGTTTATTTATTGTTTGTTCCGTTCTATTGGGGAAATTTGCCAGGGGATCATAGTAATTTTTCTTTTGGTAAATCAAAAGTATTGTTGCTTTATGTTGTTTCCTGAGCAAACTGGAGAAGTATTTTCTTCTAATGTGAAATTACATGTAGTTTGTTCCAGCTATTTGTATGTGATTATAGCTGAATCGATGATCATCTTCTAAACATACATTGTACCTGTAGATCTTATGACAGATTTCATCACTTTTGCACAAAACCTTTGGAGTTTTTAGAGAAATGAATTAGCCTCATGATTTCTTTAATAAATATAGGATATTACAAATAATATTGAAAGCGCTGCACCTTTCTTCTTTATGTATGATGGTTTCATCTTTTAATACACCGTAAACGTTTTAAAAATCTTCACAATTTTGAATCATTTATAAAGAATTGTAAAGAATTGATTATTTCTCTCCTTTTTTCTAAAAACTAACATTCATTCTGATCTATTTGAGTTTGTTCTGAATTTTATTTGCAGGGAACACAATTTCTAATAAAAGTTATTAAAAACAAAGTTCAATTTTAAATAATTGAAGAGAAAAACGTTTGAAACTCCGTACTTGAAAAATCAATAAACCACAATTTCCATTCTTAAATTAGTTTAAATTAGGTTAAGTATAAACAGATTTGAGATATAAAATATTTGAGTAGTTTCCCCCGTAAAAAATACATGTACACTACTGCCAATTTGCTATTATAAGTGTTAGTAACTAGTAATGAAATTATAACAATATTTCTCTTCATAATTTTAGTGAATAAACAGAAAGAAAATGCACTAGCTCCATTGTAATGAAATAAGAGACATCAGGGATCCATATCATAGAGGTCATCAATTATAAATCGTTCAATCAATCGATTGATTGAACAACCAATTGGTCGATCATACAATTAATTATGAAAATTTATTAACAGGGCGCTGATATTAATCTCGATATACATTAACTAACAACGTTATTTAGTTTTTTTCTGTAAAAATGCAATTGAAGGTTCTCTTTTTTTTCTTTTTTTTCTTCTAGAAGATGCAATGTTTTATTTTCTCTCTTTGAATCTCAGGAGGAGATGAGGAGACAACGGGAGGAGGAGACGAGAAGATTACGGGAGGAGAACGAGGTAAGATGGCGGGAAGTCTTCTTGTCTTCAACAAAGTCCAACATGACAGTATAATACTATTTCAATACTGGTACTGAGATATCTTCCTAGTTCATAGGCGACATAGGTAACCATTCGGTCTACACCTATTTGCCTAGTTGTGCAGCTTTTGTCTTCTAGCTAATGTAGAATTCAGGAGTTTGTTTCATGAAAGGATCTTAGCTATGACTGTTGTCTTGTCTTATCTGGTCTGGCAGAGCTACGGTGCCATTATTTCTGCCTTTTGCACAGAGCGTTGAAGGACATTGGACATTCAAACGCTTTGTTTAGGGTCTTAAGGCTAGTTAAAGTGATCCAGGTAAAGTGTCAGATATTGCACAAAATGACATTTGAGACTTCAATCCTATATCAATATCATTGTAAAATACAATTGAAAGATTTGTGAAAGTTTGAAGGAAAACGAACACTGTTTACCTAGTGAAAAAAACGAATATTGAGTTCATATTTTATCACCGAATACTGATGGCTTGTCGTAGAATTGCAACAGTTATAACTGGCAGCCTATGACGATATATCCGCACCCGTGTATGTTTACATATGCGGTATACAACATTCCTGGAATTCCGGCACGTGTTGGATCACAGTTCTCTAGGTCGGGAATGTTTCCCACGCTCGGACGTATCCAGCTGAAACAAGTGTACATTTTTTGAAAAGCGTTGACAAACGCTTTTCAAATAATGATAATTATCTTCATACTAAAGGGACATTTGAAAAAAATCTAACCCTATTTTATTCTTCTCTTACCATAAGCTAAACAACACGGCAGAAGAGAAACGAGGAAGCTCCAATTATTTTTCGTGGAGTTAGACACTTTACCTGGATCACTTTAATGATAGTTGCACCCCTAGCTCCGCGCCAGATAAGATAAGACAACGGTCATAGCTAAGACCCTTTCATGACACAATCCCTAGAGGCGTAGGATTATGCTTAATATAGATTAGGGTTAGAATAAAGTTAGGGCTATACATGTAGGTGCAGGGATAGGAAGCTGGAAGAATCCAATACGGACAAGATTAAGTTAGACAAACTGACAATAGTCTTATGTATCCGAATGTACACAAGTGCATGTATCTGCTTGTACTAGATTCAGGTACATTTTGGGATTGCGTGCGTGATTTATCCGAGTGTAATTTTTGTGCATGTTCATGTCTACTGCATGTACTGTACACGTACATGTGCTAATCTAGCCCCACATTCAGTAATGACCCTTAACAGAATCTAACTTGCATGTATGACCAGTGGTTGAACTGAAATGAAATGTTTATATTCATTTATCAAAGGGAAATTTCGCAAAAGTTGTGCCTAATATTAAATCAAAACATCATTGAAGGAGTAAACTTTTAGTTTAGTTCTGCTAAGAAGTACAAACATGACGTTGAAAGTTTTAAATGTAATTGGTGTATATTTTACCAGTTAAAATAGTGAAGTATACCATTTTATAATACAGCATGCATGTATTCAAATGCATTTCTAACCCATAATGCATTT
Source organism: Echinarachnius parma (assembly GCA_037951105.1). NCBI lineage: Eukaryota > Metazoa > Echinodermata > Echinoidea > Clypeasteroida > Echinarachniidae > Echinarachnius > Echinarachnius parma. The sequence goes on along the minus strand of JBAMJV010004159.1, from coordinate 66,433 downwards.
ATTTATGATCATTATATTGTTTAATCTTTAACACAAACTCATATATATTGGGGGTTTATGGGGGTTTATGGTGACAGATGTATATTGAAATCTGCAAGATCTCATAGTTTATATTCATATTTTATTTATCATATTCATAGACATGTATATTTACTCAGCTTATAAATGGATGTAGGAATTGTTTTGTGAGTGAAATTTGGGCAGGCAAATTTGTTATTAATTAAGGGAGCTTTTATGGCTTTAATAAACACAATATATCATGAAAATGAACTGCTTTTGGTTTCCTTAAGCATTCATTTGGATTGAAAAAAAAGGTGTATTTAGAATGCTTATCCACTGTTTGTATGAAATGCTTTAATAACAATATTGCATCAGCAACTTAACACATAATTTCATATCCCTTTTGCATCATCCTACCTGCATCCCTACCTTACTACCACCACCACCACCACCACCACCACCCCCACCACCACCATCCCTCACCACCACACCGCACCACCACCCCACCCCTCACCAATTTCCCTTTTCATTTCCAAACTCTTTCCTACCCCATAATTTCTTTTCTACCCCCTCTATTCTTCCTCTGCTCCCCAAATTACATATCTGTAACCCCCACATTTCCCAAACAAATTCTTCTCTCCCACCACCATCGCCTTTATCCTGACAATTTCCTTTATCCTTTCCAATCTATTTTCTTCCCCTTTTTCCTCTGTTCATCCATTTACATCTTTCCTCCCCCCCCCCCTCTCAAACAAACTTTTCTTTCATGTTAAAACCATTTCTATTACAAAAATGACTTTTCTTTCCATTACCCAACTTCGATCCCATATTCCTTACTTCCTATATTCTCCTTCTTCGTCCCCTCCGCCTTTAAAACCTGACTTTGCTATTCATTATTCTCTCTTTCTGTCCCATTATTTGTATATTACTCTCTCTCTTCCCGTCTGTAACTTCCTCCATCATTTCCCCTCCATCTCTCCCAAACCCAACTTTGCTATCCATTACTCTTTCTACCCTAAATCCCATCTACTTCTTATTTTTCCCTCACCCTCTTCAATTCCCCTCTTTACAAACCCCCCCCCCCCCCTCCTATATCCTCCTCACTTAAACCCAACTTTGCTACCCATTCCCCCAACCTGCATCCGAAACCCACCCCAACCCCTCCCCCAACGAGCAGGACAGCTTCCAAAAATTAATCGAGCGAAACGATAGGAGCAGGTCGGTCGACAGAAGGGATGAGAACAAGGAGGAGGACGATGACGAGGAAGATTCTGCCCTTCTGCCTTTCAAGAGATCGTCCAGGGAGAATTTGGTGGCGGAGGATGAGGATGATGAGGATGAGGAGGAGGAGGAAAAATTGTTACCTCTTAGAGTAGATACAGAAATCTCTTTCATTGTGAGTTGGATGTTCTCATTGAGAGACAAATTAATGAAGAAGTTTTTACTCTATTTAATTCAACAATTTTTTCTTTTTGTTTTCCATTACTACAGTTTACTACACATGTACATTATATTTACTGCCGTTCTTAGGCTATTGAATAATAAAAAAATAACCAAAATTGTGAACACTCAGAGTAAACTCAAAATTAACTTTCATTGTTAGTTTGGTTTGACAAAGAGCAACTCTACCTACATATTAACATCAAATAATTTTCACTGACAATAATCTAATATTCTAATTTTATTTCTAAATTTGTTTTCTAAATTTGTTTTCTAAATTTCTAAATTTTAATTTACTACCTAAAGTTAAATATAAAACACATTTTAACAAAACAGAATATGTTCTTTTGATACAGCTTAAACAGTTTCACTGCATACAAATTCAAATTTCTTTTTTTAAAGGCAGCATGTTTAGGGAAGATGATATGGGCTGATAATATGTATTACATCTAACATAGTCTCTTTTTAGTTACTGTAATTTTTTGCCCTGAAGAAGATCCTGCTAGGATTGAAAGCTACTAGGCTCTATACAACTCTTATTTTATCACATTGGTGATTTTTAGTTGATAAGCAGTTTTCAGCAGTATTTTCTTGATTACCTTCTAACATTGCTGAGAATTATTACCTGGGAATAACGTCTGCATTAATCTATGGTGCTAAATGTGAAGTGTATGATATTGTTGAAGATTTGCCCTGCATTCTTGCATGTACATGTATGTATCCCAATAACTTGTTGACTCTCTTCATAGAAATGAATGATTAATGTCACGTCAAAAATTAGCAAAACAAATGCATGATTAACCTTATTGGATGAGTTTCACCCTAACATTTGTCACTTATTTAGAAAGATTAGTTGTAACTAACTGGGAATGGTTTGTATTAACATCAGTCATTATTAATAATACATTTTTGTATTCATATATTTCATATTGTTTTCTCCAATCTCTCTTTGGTAAAAAATAAACCTGTTGTGTACCCCCTCCCAAATAACTTTTTGGAATTTGAATATTGAAAACCGGAAAAACAACAAGGAAACACTACAAAATCAATCATTATTAATAATACATTTTTTGTATTCATACATGTACATGTTTTCTACAATCTCTCTTTGGTAAAAAATAAACCTGTTCTGTACCCCCTCCCACAGAACTTTTTTGAATTTGAATATTGAAAAAGAACAAGGAAGTAAAAATTTTAAGTTTTGATGACACAATGAACAAAAATAATAATCAAGCCAAATTTGTTACCCCCTTTTCTCCCTTGCTCTGTATTTATTACCCCCTTTCAATCCAACAGTCTATTAAGCAACAACTGAGTGCTATACATTTTTTCTAAGTAAAAATGTTACGTTTTGCTAATACCACAAACAAATAATTGAGGAACATATTTTTTCTTTCCTTTTCCCCCCTTGCTCTGTATTTATTACCCCCTTTCGTTCAACAGTCTAAGCAACAACAAGAACCAAAGATGGCGGAAAACGGAGCGTCGGACGATGAGCTAAAACTTCCACAGGCAAAGGTAGGCACCCTTATTTTTCTCTCTCAACAATATCGCCTTTTGAACTTTCTTCTAAAATGCTTTATAAACACAAATCTGAATTTACCCTGTAAATTATTTGTATGTATAAGGCACACTGTTTGTAATGCTATATATTTGATGTCAATGCATTTTACAACAAAATATATTTCCGATGTTGGTAAAAATGAAATGAAATTGAAATTGAAATGTGATGTAAAACCCGAGTAATTGTGCATAAGTCACATCTTACTATGTATATGTGGGAATGCCAACAATGTAAGATAAACAAGGGCTAGTGAATTGTTCAGTTTTGTGTGTAGAAAGATATATTTTTCTGACTGAAGCTGGCATCACACATGGGCCAATTATCTAGATAATTCATTATCTAGATAACTGGCCCGTGTGTGCCACGGGCTTGAGTATTAATCAGACTTGCAACTATACACATAATTATAAATATTTTACTTGTTTGTTTTGTTTTAGTTTTTATGACTATACAAGGTACATGTTATGTAGGCCTACCAATTTATTAGGTCAATTGGTTGTACAATGTACTGATTTTAAGAGATTAATCAGTTTATACTAGGCATTGAAAAAATCTTGTAAATAAAGATAGAGTTCAATGTAAAATTTTTTGAGAGTGCTCGCTTGATGCCTTGAGGCCTAAAAAATAGTACACGAGAAATAACCCTTTCCCTTCTCAATTAGTTCAACAATTGAATTTAATTGATGTGTGAGTTAGGAAATGTGGGTTCAGGTGCCAGGTTCAAGAACAAATTCTGGGCCCTGTTCTAGAAACAGATACTATTGATTGTTAACTTGCAGTTAATTGCAAGTCAGATCATGTGACTAAATGCGCAGATCTGATTGGTGCAAATTTGCAGACTTGCAATTAATTGTTACTTACAATCGATTGCATAGCTTTCTGCAACTGGGCCCTGACCAATTGCAAAGTAGTGTAAAACGTAATACAGAAATATGGGTATATGAGCCAATCAGGATGAAACTTGTAGGCTCATTCTTTACGTTTAACCGCAACTTTGCGATTGATCGTTTATTTTTATGCAGTACGCCCATGATACAGATTGAAGCTATTTTACATCATACAACCATCATTCTATGATTTTACCAAGCAATTTTAATACACATTCATTCTTTATAAAACACTATTGGCACGTTAGAACATTTAGCTTAAAAACACATACAGTAGTTTTCCATTTTAGAGTCAACTCATCAACAGATGCTTTATTAAATAAGTTGCTGCAATATCATTGCCTGAACGTAGCCATTGATTTGTTTTAATAAGTAACATGTACATTATGTTCATGACTTAGAAATGCAACCTGTATTATTAAAAAGGTGTTGCATTAAAAATATCCCAATTATAATGTCAAGATAAGAAGTTATTTGGCAGCATTTTAATGCCAAAATTGTCTTCCAGAGAAATATTGGAAACAAAATTATTCCTGAGTGATATGATTGCTGCTTTAAAATATGTTGTTGAATGTGTGTTGCATTTATTATTATGTTTCCTAAGCTTGCTTAAATATGAAGGGTATAAATGCAAAAACTAACAAAACCATTTTTATCAGAAATAATATCGCTAGTGATATTCGTTTGTCTCGCAATGTATGGTCAACTAGGAATCTAAAAGATCATGACGTTTTGTGTGCCGCTGCAACACTTTGTCAAATGATATAATCTAATGTAGACAATCGGTATTTATGCTCTACCGTGGCTCCCAACACAGAATCTCACATAAGCAAGCACGTTCCCGATAGGTAAAAAAAAAAAAAAAAAAACATTTTTACCAATTTGAAATAATTGCAATTAAAAGTGCTGGAAAGAAATAGAAAAAGGAATATGTGATCCTTTCAATAATATCTTCCGAAAAATAACTTGATTTAAAAGACAATATTTTGTATTATGTCACATCATTTTCATCTGAAAATAGCGTTTTATTATTTTTTGCATTATATACTCTTCATATTTTCCATGTTTTTAAAGTGAAGTAGTACATAGTAGATCTAGCAGAGATCCCGCATGCTGCTATTGCATGTGCAGCTTCATATAATGTTTGGAGTTCCTGCAGAAAAGGAATTATGTTCATAGTATTTTTTGCTCTAATTCTATTGCTGTGCTCCCCCTACCCCACCCTCTGCCATAAGTTGCCACATACAGTAGTTGGGTATGCAAGCATTTTCAATGATTAATTCATTTTTAGTTCTCTTCATCTAGCACTCAGGCATAACAGTTAATTCATATATCCAATCCTACCCTATTATTTTTTCTCAATCCTACCATTTCTTTGATTTATTCATTGGCTATTAAAAAGAAATCAAGGAATTAGATTCATGGGCAAAATTCACACTGCAACATTATAGTTAGTTACTCACCTAAAAAATGGAATCAATTTTGAGCCGATGTACATTTTGTAGCAGTATATATTTTTAGGTTATAATTATTGAAAACTGGACTATTTTCTTTTCTTTTGAGGACAAAAGACCTCCATTTTGTAGTTTTACCCTGTGCTAATAGCTGCTTTGATTTAGTGTATGAAAAAAGGGTTTTACCTTTATAAAGCTTTCAAGCTTAACCTTGCAAGTTTGCAATATTGATTAGCTTATTAGCCTATTTCAAGACTTTTTAATAACGAGAAATATTTTCTGTCTAAACTGCTGTACTGTGTTCTACAGTGCCAACTACTGCTCGCTCCTTAAATTGGCAACTTGCATTGAACACCAAATGCGCAATGGGAAGCAGCTTAGAAAAGTTGTAAAAATTGTCAAATATGTTGTCTCTTAAACCTTGTATATTGCTACTGTTCTTTACTGCCTGCTCCCCCAAATTGGCAACTCCCATTCCCAAATTGGCAATGTTGAGCAGCCTAGGAAAAAGCCGCCACCTCCCGTGGCCCCACGGCCGCGTCACGTGGCCGTGGGCGCCCTACGGGGCGGTCGCCACCCGAGTACGAGCAGCACGGCGTCGCGTTCGTCAAGTACTTCTACAACTCCCCCACGGTCGCCCGAGGTAGTTACCACCCCACCCCACCTCTACCCCCACCCTACCCCCCTTATTCTCACACCCTTTCCCTCGCACAGGAAGCTTGTGTATTTACTCACCCCTCATGTTTTGATCTAATTTGATTTGATTGTATGTGGAGTTGCAAAATATTGCATTAGCCGGTGTCACACACAATTATCATGATAATAGTTATCTAGATAATTCACCTAGCCATGTGACAGACAGGTGAGATACATGCTACAAAATGTCTAGATAATTGGCCCCTGTGTGACACTGCCTATTGTGTCAGGGACAGTGTAGTTTTCAAGCCTGACCTCAGTATCGTCGACTTCAAACGGCAAATGTTCATGAAAACATGGAGAAACATATATTCAAGCAATATTTGCAGCTCCACAGCCTCTGTGTAATGTTTATTTTGACCCCCTCCCCCTTTTGTTGTGCCCACCCCACCTTGACTGACTAGTTAACTGCATGGTTTATGATTGCGTGGTTCTGCACTGTGTTACCTAAATCCAAAAATACCCTTACCATTTAAATTATTTGGTATTAGTATGAAAGTTCATCTGTATTGGTAATTCATAAGATAATTTTGAAGGTAAATATTTGTATTGTGATCAAAAGTTTTAAATGGATATCTTAGATTATTTGGTGTTATGGTTAAAAGGGAAAGGCTTTGCGATTAAGTAGGTATTTATATGTTTCTATGTGAATTGTTTGGTGACATAATTACAATGGGAAATATTATAGATATAGTTAACTTTCAACGTGACCTGTTTTCTTGATGATTTGGTTTGTTAGGTATTTTTTATATGAACGGGAAATAGTTATTTATTTATTTTTGGATACCTATTGCGTATTTGGTTCTGTGAAATATATGTAGCTTGTGTAAATTACTGATAAAGGGGAATGCAAAGTAAAGGGAAAACCGTTCCAGAATTTGTAAAAGGCATTACAAACAATGGGATGGGTGTGTGATGGAAAATGTGTTAAAGGGATTAGTAATGGGGAACAATTTAATTGTTTTGGGATAAATTGCCATTTAGGCTAGGGACAACAGCTAACATTGATATTACGAGTAGGAATAGATAATGATGGGAAGTTTGTAAAATAATGGGGTATGTTGGTATGAGCACCATGGAACTGCACGAATATACCTGTATGCATGTTTCATTGCATCATTATTCTACTCTTAATTTTGTTTTCCTGCAAATATGCCATAGAGTTTAATCAAGCATTTCTGAGTTTCAGTAATTTACAGTATATATAGAGAATGAAACCCATTGTAATGTTTGTTCAAGGCTTTTGCCTGCAAGAGTTGGTTGCATGAGGATGCATTTTTGATAGATTGGCAAAATGTACTTTAATCCTGAAATATTCCACACTTTGTATGACCAAACGCTGTACTATTTTGTGAGCACTCTAGATAGCTTTTAATCTTGTGCTGTGCATTTATTTTTCTGTGTGCATGGTTACTTTGTTTGCCTCGTGCTGTAGAAATATATTAAGTAATGTGCCTGTTTGTGCACCCTTGCCATAGAAGATCTATAACAAGATTGATGGAAGCTCTAAGATGTTTGGATATCCTACTCCATTTAATCAATTAGGAAAAAAATCACAGAGGAGAAATAAAGATTGGCTCATTTTCAAGAAATCCTGCTAACTTAGTTTCATTCTGTCTATTTTAGATGATGAAATAAGTATGAAATAAGCTATCTTTTTAGTTGCAATCTATGGCTAACTTTAAATTTTTAAATTGTTAGGCTGATCAAGCTAGCCCTAGTTGGTGATTAAGAAAATACTTCTTGCTTGCCCTGTCATCCAACATAGCTAATAAGAATGAAACTAATGAAAGTTAGTATGATGTCATGAATATGGGCCTAGATATCACATCGTTGTACATTGCCTTGTAATAAGCAAACAGTGATTAAAAAACTTCTTACTTTCTTTTCAATCACATGATTTACCCACACACAAATTATATAAATAACAACACCAATCACATGTCAGAACACTGGCCAATGCACATGGACTGTCACATGCATTTTGCGATATATTATGAGTGTACATCATGTATTGACAATTGACAGCCAGAAAATGTCAGCATGGTTTCAATTTTCGATTTTATGTACCGTAATACTTTTGTTTCCTGGGTACCAGTATAACTATTCATGTGTGAATGTTTCGTTTGACATGTCACTAATTATGTAAAGATGTTTGGGACACTGTTATGGATTGTTCTTGATTTATTTGAATTTTATGGTTTTAACCATTTTTCTACAAATGAGAAGTGAATGGAAATGAATAGATGAAGATAAAGAGTCACCAACTTATTTATACCAGTTGATGGGATAGAAAATAACATTGTGCGTTGTAGCTAAGGGCGTTGTCACATTTTACCGGATAGCATAAACGAATGCACGACGGATAGACAATTTGCAAAATCAAATTATCCGGTGGTGAAAGTTGATTCCATCGCTGCGTGCACAAAGCTTTCCGCCAGATAAAACAACGTACATCGCCTGACAAGGAACGTATTCACCAAACACGAATACGAACGGATTGAAAATATTACTCTCCGTTGGGCATCCGTTAACGCTATCCGGGAATATGTCACAAGGGCTTAAACATTTTTGTCCTTATAACAAAGGACTAAGGTGAATTTCATCAAGAGTTCAGCAGATTCACCTGTGTCAAGGGTCCAGATGTATCACATATTAACATCCTCAATAACACATGTTTTTTCATGCTATGGTACTTGTAAAGGCAGCCTCACTCATGTGATTACATCATTGGGATTGTCTGCGATAATCCAATCATAAGGAACCTCCAGCACCTTATTGCAGACAATCACAGAGAGTTCATCAGATTCACCTGTGTCAAGAGTTGAGATGTAACACATGTATATTAACATTATCAGTAACACATGTTTTTTCATGCTATGGTACTTGTAAAGCCAGCCTCACTCATGTGGTTAAATCATTGGGATCGTCTGCGATAATCCAAGATCAGGAAACCGCAAGCACCTTATTGCAGACAATCACAGAAAGATGCCGGTTATTTCACAAATGCAACTCATCGCAAGAGCATGATCAAATTTTGAACAGCAATTAAATCACTGTGATGATTATTTGTGTTAATCTGAGGCTAGAAACCACAAGCACATCATCACAGACGATAGTAAGCAGTTGCAGAAATGCAACTCATAGCAACAATTCATAATCTGCTTGAAAAAAAAAAACGCTCCAATGAAGGAGCCAACCGGACAGGTGCACTGGTTATTATGCACTGATTATTATATTAATTTGGTTGTGATGTGCAGGATTTTGATACTAGTCAACCGGGTTAACACCCTACTCTTTTCGAGAAGTAGACTAGGTTATTGGCGTATATGAGGTGTGTGTCTCATATACGGGACCTCCATTTATCGTCCTATCCGAGGGATGGAGTGTTTTGCGTGAATCCTTTCCTGCATAGGAAACACGGGGGAGCCCGATAACACACTACGAGAGTTAGCTCAAATTTATTGGGTGATAAAAGACGCATTGTCCGATGGTGGGGATCGAACCGGGAATCTCTCGTGTGTAAGTCAAGACGCGCTCTCAACTGAGCTAACTCACTTTATTGCAGACAATCCCAGTGATAAAAATCACATAATGTGAGGCTGGCGAAAGGGTTGAGGATTGAGACTAACTATTAACTAAACCATCCCTAGAATTACTAACAAATGTTCTCTATATTCTCTTTTTTTTGTTTTGTTTCCTAACTTTCTCTCGCACACTGTTGGTATGTCTGTTGGAAACTAAAAAACCTCTCCAATCCGATGTGCTTTGACCGCCTTGGCAATGTCCTAACGAAACACCCATGGCTGTGAAACTGTGAACTCGACAAACTCACTAAAAACGTGTTTTGTTTTGTGATTGCATTGTGAAATTGCTTTCCCCCTTGTGTTTATATGAAACTCTCCTTCCTTGCTCTAACCTCACATCATTTATATATCTTTGATTCTCTTTGTTTATATAATTAATATGTTCATTCTTTGTATGTTTGCTCTTCCTTTGAAACAAATTTATTTAATTTCTTTGAAACCAATCTACCCTTAATTTGAACCGTGGTCTTAATTCTTGCTGGACGTATTTGCTATGTAGGACTATGCAGCGCTTGGAAACCCAACAAAAGTGTCGGGGTTTAGAATTACTCCCCAAGACACTGTCCCCATGCCTGATCCCATGTCAGATCCCAAGGTAGCAATAGATATAAATCCTGGCTCTCCCACAGACCCCTTTGATAAGCCTAATCCCTTCAGAGATGAGGGGACAGATAATCCCCATGGGGCAACAGTTAATCCCCATGAGGCAACCACTAATCCCCATGCCATGTTTGGGAACCCTCACCCACTTGGTACAGGCAATCCACACCCTCCTGCAGAGGCACCTCACAACCCAGGGTCTCATGATAAGCCAAAGCCTCAAGGGTCCATGGCCCATAACCCTGGCAGCCCCAAGGGACATAATCCTGGTAGTGGACACAACCCTGGTAATCCTGGAGACCACAACCCTGGTAATCCCCATCATGTCCCTGGTAACCCTCATAATCCCCACAACCCTGGTAGTAATCCAGAAGGACATTGGCCAGGTGCCCTTGAGGAACACAACCCTGGTAATCCCAAAGGCCATAATCCTGGTAATCCCCATGGCCAGAACCCTGGTAATCCAGGAGACCACAGTCCTCATAGATCACCTGGTCACAATCCAGGTCCCAGAGAGGAGTCCCAGACCAAGGGTCAGTGGCAACATAATCCTGGAAACCCTGGTAACCCTGGGAATCCTGGAAAGCACAACCCCGGAAATCCTCATGGTCATAACCCAAAGTCCCCTGAACATGGTAACCCCAGATCTTTGGAAAAACACAACCCCACTCCCCAAAGCCCAGAGAGGCAGACCCTGGAAGAATGTCTTCAATCGCCGAAGACCACCTCAAACCCCCATCCCAGAGCTGACCAGTCACCCCCAGGTACTCCTCCTAATACACCCCAGGGCTCCATCGTTGGCGATGACCAGGATGACAGACCGAACCCTTTCAGAGATGAAGGGAACAGACCTAATCCTTTTAGGCGGAGTGTGAGCCCTGTTCAACAACAACAACAGATGCCCTTCCGGTCTAGCCCGACAGCAGAGGTCTCTGTCAAAAGCCCAGAGAGGGCAGCCAAGCCGAAGCATTACCCTGAAGCCCCACCCAAACCTAAACGTGTCATAGACACTCCTTTGGCAAGAGTATTTTCCCCCAAACAAGTGACCCCTCCAGCAAAAGAACTCACTCTTGAAGAGATGGAGGCTGAGGAAGCAAAGGCACGAGCTAAAGCGGTGCGCGAGGCTCGTTCAGAGGTCCTCAAGGTCAACCTGATCAAGGGTCGCGACACCAGTCGTTTCCACGCCAACCCGTTCTTTCAGCAAGAGCAAGGGCAGGTGCAGGTGGCAACAGGAGGGTCGCCTTTGAGGGTTGCCTCGCCCTCGCCCCCGCCGGTGTCCAGTAGGCCTCCTTCCTTCAGCCCAGTGTCGCCTCTTTCGCCACCTGAGGTATCTGAAGCAATCCTCTTGTAATGAATCTTTCTCTTGACATTGCTGAGTGTTGTTATCAGTTGATCACAGCATCTTGTCCATTGAGTGTTTGTTCTTCTTCAAGGGTTTCCACAGCATTTGCTCTGGTTGACGATCGCTCTGAATGTATACAGCTGATACGGAAGTTGTAAACAAAATTTAAAGCTTCTTCTGCTATTGCTCCCAAAGTAAGAGCTTTTACTAACCTTAACCCAAACATCAACTAATATATCTGTACTCAAAACTTGATGCTTATTAAACCTGGAATGCTTAACCCAATGCTGAACTTAAATCCTACCCACAATGTTAACAATGAACTGGATGAGCAATTGTCGCTGGAGCAAATGCGTGTATGACCTCTTCAACCGTGTTCCAACCCACTTTGTACATTTCTTCCATGCCACCTCAAAGAGTCCATTCAGTCTCAAGTTTCTTGATGTAGATCTCGCTCAAAGATTAAGCTTGCTTGCCGTCTGTTTTTGTCCACAAAGTTGCAAACTCTTCATTTTGATTCTGATCATTTCTTCCTTTTTTAAGCTTGCAGTTTTTGCATTGTTGTCCCTACAATGTTATTCCAAACTGAACACCATGATTGTGTGTGTTTGTGTTTAAAAGCTACCAGCTCTTTGCAAATATTGCCTACCTTTTCTGTTTTGTTAGATTATTTTCTCATCTTTCATATTTGGTTAGGTTTTTTCCCCTCCCGTTTTTGTGTCAATGCCAATTTTGAATTGTTTACCGTTGCTGCTGCTGTTTATTGTGTGCTTACAACATCTTTCATCAACTTTTGTTTCTTTCTTTACTTTCTTTCATCTTTAAATTTTCCATTTTCCATTTGATTTGATATCAGGAACCATCTTTAGTGTAACCCTAAATAATTTCCACCACCAGGAACCATCTTTAGTGTAACCCTAAATAATTTCCACCACCCATACATGGTTTCACTACATAAAAGCCATTGTCCATCCATTGTTCATCCGTTATAGGGTGCTATATAATATAAGCACTTGCCCTAGGCATTACCCAATAGCCCTGATGAAGTGCAAGTCTGTGTCTGGTACCGTATTTGTCGGTGTATTAACCGCTCCGGTGTATTAACCGCACCCCCTAAAAAAAAAAGAAAAAAAAGTGAGGTTAAAAAAGTGAGGTTAATACGGTCGTGTATTAACCGCACCCCCTTTTTTTTTGGGGGGGGGGGGGGGGGGGAAAGGTGCGGTTAATACACCAGCAAATACGGTATGCAAAAGCTGCAAAATAACTAAAAGTGATTTTACAGAATGATCTACCATTTTAGCAAGTTCAGTTTGGCAAGTTTCATTCAATTTTTGTGAATTTACTTACCCGAATGGGTCAATGGTTGACGTCAAGTTACATGTACATGTATGTAGTGCCCTTTTCCCGTAGAGTCCCATAGTTGTGGCATCATACATGTGCCCAATTTTAGTTAAACTGTATTTAGCTGGCTTTGGCTAGATCAGCATGTCCCTCGATGTGGCATTTAACCCCCAACACTGTACAGCTGTACAGATTCGTCGACGTTTCCCTTTAGAAAGGGGTGGTTTTCAACACTCATCGAAAAAACACACAAAAAGGGTACCTTTTCAGGTGCAGTTTGCGCCATTAAGGGTAGATTTCAAAGCATTGCGGCATATAGGGGTGTAAACTAACGATGGTGCAATACACCAATTAGGGTCCATTTCAGAGGTTGATGGACACGGGTGGGTAGCACTTTTGTATGAGAGTTACCCTGCTGGGGGTGTGTCCCTTCGCTCCCTTAAGAGAAATCCTGTTCCACTCAGATCAGCCCTGTATAGGGCTTGTTACTCTATCTCCTGTAGGGGTAATACCTCACATAGGTGCCATTTTCCCATTAGGATCAGGTCTACATTATTAGGTACATATTAGGTGTATCTCTGTGCCCGCCATTTAGGCAGTGATCTCATGTTACGTAAGATCACTGTAAAATTTAGTGTCATTTGTGAGGTTTTCTGACCCTTGACCCCAGTCGACAGTGCTTCAGTCATGATTAGTGAGGTTTTGTGAGGTTTTCTTTGCTCATTGTCCCCCTTTCCATACATTGTCAACAATCATGGTAACTCATGTTCAGTATATTATTGGCTTCGTTTTCATCTGTTGTGACGACGAACATCATGTTTTTACTTTATTTCCTTTTTACATTAGTTCATTTTTCTCATACCATTTTGGTTTCTTTTAATTTCCACTCATAGTTCTTGTTTTTTTTATCGTGAGGTTTCTTCCCTTTTTTGCAATTTAATGAAACACTTCATTTTCATAGTGATCGTGTTAATTGTGTCCTTATTATTCAGTCTACGAGTAACATTTTGTGTATTCTTTATATCTTTATTTTATTAGATATCATTATCCCACTAGAGTATTCAATATTTATATTTTTCCTTCATCCTCATAGTCTGATGGTTCATAGTTGTAATATTTTCTGTATTTTCTGTACTATCCATAATCCATATTTTACAATCGTTAGATTTAATTTTAATCATCCATATTTTTGAAATTTTGTCACACTTGTTTTTTAAAACTTGCACTACTTTTCACAGCACTAGACATACTTGTTCCTCTTTTATACTTCAACTGTTACTGTGATAATATATATTTCTATATTCATTACAGACATAATACCCATCTGTAGTTATTTTAATAATGTCTACTATTAATGGGTATGTTGATATTTTCTTGTTTATCCCATAATTGTTGTTTTGAAATCTGTTTTGTGTTATCTGTCCACTTGGGATAGATTAGCTTGAAACGTTTTTTTAAACAATGTTTATGGCCTAAACAATAGAAGAAAGAACACCCCGCAGATCTGTCACTTCTATTATAAAGTCAACCATAATTATTTCAATTTATTGCCTGTTTTGTAGGATTTTTATTTCATTACATATATCAACAAACCCATCTATTTATTTATTTCTATTCAGTAAACTGTTCATTATCATACCATCTGATTCCATACTTTTCAATTGAATTGTTTTAATATAACTTATTTTCTGTCACCATTCTAATTAAAATTCTTCATTATCCACCTTCATTCTCAAAGATCAAATACATATTTTAAAAATATATATTTTATGCTCTATATTTTCTTTAATATTTCAATTATATCATATATATTTATAAATGAACATAATAGTTCCTGTAGTCCGTTCAATCAAAGATAATTGTTAACTCTATTCAGTATACTTCCCTTTACTTTGTGTACTCATTCATTTCATATGTTGATCACTGTGCATTACTTGTATCTGCATTCAAAGACTACTTTTTTCCATGAACATTTTTATTCACAAGCCTACATGCCCATCTCCTGAACACAAGGTACTAAATAACTCAAAAATAAATAATTTATGTGTAGTAATCTAATAAATAAACACTTTAGTACTCGCATTAACAAATTGAAAGTTTGTGTATGGTTACCCTGCGTTAGACCATATTCATATCCCCATAAGGCATAACACTTTACACTCCAACTCCTTATCTTCAATATTCTGAAATCCCCATTTAAACTTTAGACATACATGTAGCCCACCTGTTTCCCATAAGAAATGGGTTTATAATAAAATAAAAAAGTAATTTTCTTTTGCCAATAGATGACACATTTCTTTGTAACATCCTGTATGATTGAAGACCAATTAATACAAATATAAAATATAATATTGAATAAATAATATAGTGATTGATCACAAATTTATCTATTTTGTTATTCTTAGTACCATGTCTCATATCAGTTTATTACTTGTCCCTGTATTCAAAGACTCCCTTTTTTTTCATTAACATTTTATTCACAAGCTAACATGCCCATCTCCTGAACATACGGTATTACAAAATATTTTCTATTAAAATTATGTGCATGGTGACCTTGTGATAAACCATAGTCATGTCCTCCTCAAAACCTTACCTTAAAGGTGCACCTGTAAAGTGTCAGATATTGCCCAAAATGACATTTGAGACTTCAATCCTGTACCAAAATCATTGTAAGATATGTCCGAATGAAGTGTGAAAGTTTCATTGAAAAAGAACACTGCTTCCCTGGTTAAAAAAGCGAAAATATGCGTCAGCTTTTACAACAGACGTTTATGAGGTTTATGACTGTTAATTAACGCTTTTGAGCTGAATGATAAATATCATCATACTAAAGGGGCATTTGAAAAAATCTAACCCTATTTTATTCTTCTCTTACCATAAGCTAAACAACACGGTAGAAGAGAAACGAGGAAGCTCCAAGTAATTTTCGTGGAGTTAGACACTTTACAGGCATCCCTTTAACCCCCTCCCAAAAGTTAAATGTACATTAAATCAAGTTAGATGGAATATAAAGCAACAAATTACCCTGTATACCAACAGTTTTGCTATTATATGATTTATCAGCTACCTAATTTGTAATTGTTAGTACCTCGGCTCATAAATTGGTATGTTATTTGTCTTTTTTTAATTCACAAGCTTTAATGCCCATTTTCCAAAACATGAGGTGCTAAATAATCCTCTAATGAACAATTTAAATATTTTCTAAATTATGTGAATTGTCACCTTTGCAAAAGACTACATGTAGTCATATCCCCACGAAACTTAACCCCACCCCCTCCCAAAAGTGAAATGTACCTTTACACTCCACTTTATAAATTTAGATGAAATATAAAGCAACAAAATTACCCTGTATACCAATAGTTTTGCAATTATATGATTTATCAGCTACCCATTTTGTAATTCTTAGTACCTTGGCTCATAAATTGGTATGTTACTTGCCTTTTTTCCCACAAGCCTTAATGCCCATCTTCCAAACATAAGTTATACTAAATAATCCTCTATTAAACAATTGTAAGATTTTCTATTATGTGAATGGTCAACCTTGTAAAAGACTATGAAGTCATATCCCCACGGCACCTAACCCCAACCCCTCCAACAAGTTAAATGTACTATTAAACTCTAATTTATACACTTTGATGTAAATCCACTCTGTATACCAATTCCTAGTGACTATCATAATTATAATAATACATGTACCTCACCTCATGAATCAATACCTTAATTATACATGTATCTGTATTCAAAGACTACTTTTGTTCACTAACATTCTATTCACAAGCTTACATGCCCATCTCCTGAACATAAGGTACTAAATAAAAATATAATGAATAACTGAAAGTGTATCTAAGTTATGTGAATGGTCATGATCCCTGTGATAGAATATATTTTCCCCCCATCACATTACCCCACCCTATCCCAAAAGTTAAATGTACATTTACTCCCAACTCTATAAACCTTGATGGAAATTAATAAAAGCAACAAATTCACCCTGTATACCAATTCATTGTGACTATTATATAATGTATCATCAAGCTACCCAGCTTCCCAGGTACTTCATAGTAATTCTTTGTACTGCGGCTCGTGAATAAGTATCTGATTTATCTCTGTATTCAAAGACTACTTTTGTCCATGAACTTTTTATTCACAAGCCGACATGCCCATCTCCTGAACACAAGGTACTAAAATACTAAATGATACTCTTATTAAAGATTATGTAAATGGTCACCCCCGTGATAGTCAATATTCTTTTCCCTGTGACACCCCTAAATAACAACCTGCTAACAGTGACCCTCCCACCCGACCTTGTAAACCATGTGTTGGAATTTTAAAAAAGAAGTAACATAACCTACCCTGTATGCCAATTCCTAGTGTCTGTCACATGATAAGCCATTTATTTGTATAAGTTAAACTTGTCAATAAAGACCACTAATAAACTCTAATACAAAATTGAAAGCTTATCTAAACTTTGTTTAAGTAATTTTGAAGTTTAAGTACTTTGAAAAGTAATGAAATTCTTGCTGTAACGGTCATTGGAATTCATGGAATTTGACTTGATAATAAGTGTTTTCCTATGGACATCATAATTGATCATTCATGAATTTAGCTCTTATGTGGAGTACTTGCACACAACTTTTTGATTCTGGCAGAAATGTCATCAAAGCTGTTATCATTACATAGCAACATTGCTGCAAAAGGCAGAACATTTTGTTAAATAATCAAATGTCATAATAAGCCTACAAATTCACAACAATACAGATTATGTCATCAAAGTCCTTTTGTGGTTGTATATAATGTAAGGTACATGTACATGTTTGTTCACATCTTGTATTTATATAAATGGTTGATGTAAATCTACCTGTAGAGATGCGTTAACAGTGGAAGCCTTGGCCCATTTACATGAAACGCTGATCATTTAGTTCTATGCTAAGTCTACTTTTGATGATATGGTTTAATAAAGGGGAAGTAAACGCTGGAATTATCATAACCGCTGTTGTTGAATCTGCTGCTATGTCAGTGGTTACGTAACCCACTTTTGTTAATGCACGCTCAGATGTGCTTGGATGACATTTCATATGGTACAGTTGGAAAAAATGGCAGCCTCCAGTGCTCTGTCAAAAACAGACTGGTTTCAAATATTGATTATTTCCATTATTAGTGAAACCCAAGAGAAAATGTACGACTAGAAGTGACAGGAATTATTCACTTATCAGTAACAGCAAGCACAAATTCCAGCGTTTCCTTCCCCTTTAAGTACATGTATGTAACAACTGGTCTTGTTGCCAACTAGGGGTAATTTTAGGGGTAAAATTGCTAAGACTAAGTATGGAACTAAGCTAGTGCGGTTTTAAGAAATATGGGCCCTTTACAATCTAGACTTCAATACTGAAGCATCGCTCATATTTAAATACTGTCTTTCATGTTTGTGTGGGTGAAACATTCAATGTATACACTTGAGCCATTGTATTTGTATATTAAGCAGGAAAACTGACTTCATATGACAATGTATGTGTAAGTGCAGTCTTCTGCAGAAAGGTGCCATATTTGTGGTAGGGTCAGTTGGGATGACATTTGTATTAATCTGGATATGGTTTTGCATAACATTGGCAGAAATACAAATGTAGAAATGATGCATAATGCAGGTGAAAGTAGTAGGAATAGACTGAGATTGTAGCACTGTGCATGCCTTCCATATGGCTGGAATGCTACAAGGAAAGTGGAAAAGGTGCACATCGCACATTGGATTGGTTACATGTATGTGTGTACATTTGAAATACCTATCTAAAGATTGTTGTAATAATGACGCAAGCATGTTAAGCCCAATGCACACAGAGCCGACTCGACCCGATCAAACTGATTTTCAGTCTGGCTAGAGTCGTGCCCGATCAGTGAGAGCCGATTTAACACTCTGAATCGGCCCTGATTGGCTTCCGACTTGCGTCTGATAAAAGCGGAGTCGTGAAGTCGCACATACCAAGCCTATCCGACTAAAAACCAGTCGGATCAGGTCGAGTCTGCTCTGTGTGTGTTCGGTTTTAACCTGTTCAGGACTGGTCTTGAAAATACTTGGGCAGGAGTCTATGGAGAATGCATGTTGAACCAAATTCAGTCAGTCCTGAACGTGTTAAAGGCACTTGCTATTTGCAGCATATGAGAGTCATTGTCTCTCTATAATAAGTATTATAATGAGCATCTGATTATGACTATTATTCCTTGTGTTTTTCTTTTCTCAGCCGGCGACAGAAGGTGCAGAGCCATCCAAGTTGGCCTTCAAGGACAAGTGGAAACGGTTTGAGAAACAGATCGACGAACAGTCACACTCAACACCCAAAGCTTGTGAGTATTCTCCTTCTCTTCCTTCTCCTCTATCTATTCCTCTTGTTCCTTCTCCTTTTCTCCCCCTCTCCTTTTCTCCCCTCTCCATCTCTCCATTCCTCCTCTTCCTCCTCCTCCTCTTCCTCCTCCTCTTCCTCCTCACTTTTTCCTCCTCCATCTCTTCCTCCTCCATTTCTCCTCTCCATCTTTCCCCTCTCCATCTTTCCCCTCTTCCTCTCCCTCACACTCAACACCCAAAGCTTGTGAGTATTGTCATTAATTTTTTCTCTTCTTTAAACTCCTTTCCTGAAATTTGTTTGCACAACCTTACTGTCATATTGATTTTTGTACAAGTTCATATTGACCTCGCTTAAAGATAAGTGACATTATGCTGAAATCCTTGGAAAATCCATATAAAGTATTAACAATTTGTGATGTCTAGAGTGTTACTCTCCCCTCATTGTTTACATCCTGTTGTCTCCTAGCAAAATGTTGATTGACAGTCTTTACAGGCGGTTGTAACTTACAATTTTCAATGAGTAATCAAAGAGATTTATTTCCCCCCCCCTTTTTTTTGACTTTACCACGATCAGCATCCAAGAAGGTTTCTTTGGTCAGCGATCAGGACATGCAGAAGATCAAGGAGGACGAGGATAAGAAGATGTCAATGATGACACCCGACGATCTCATCAACTACTCCCGCGATGGAATGGAGGAGACTAACTCATTCAATGCAAGGTATGTGAAAAGAGAAGGAATTTATTAGATCCTTGAGGGGTTGTGAGGGTAAAGGTCAAAGGTCATTGGGCAACAGAAACTTGAGTAAGATCAGATGATGACACTTATCGAGCTCTGATTGATAATTAATTCTTGATCACAAATGTATTAATAATAAGATATGTGGGTAGTGGTTGGTCTAATATGAGTTCAGGTTTGTGAGGTCAAAGGTCACAGGATATATGAATATGATGTGAAAAATTAAAAAACTACTCACGTGATGGACTGGAGGAAGGTATGTGAAAAATAGAGGATCTGGTTAGGGTTTGTTGGGTTGGGTTGGGTTTGTGAGGTCGAAGGTCAAAGGTCTAATGGCTGGATATGATATAATTGTAGTAAGATGTCCACAATGATGTTAAATGACCTCATCAACTACTCCCGTGATGTTGTGGATGAGAACAAATTATTCAATGCAAAGTATGTTAGGATTGGATGACCTAATGTGATTTTGAGTTTATGAGGTCAAAGGGCAAAGTTTATATTGATAGATATGATTAAAAAGATGTGGATGATGAGGCTGTATGATCTCATCAACCAGAGATGGAATGGAGGAAACTAACTCATTCAGTGCAAGGTACATGTACATTGAGGAGTGGAGGAATTTATAAGACCCTTGAGGGATTATGAGGTTAAAGGTCAAGGGTCATTTGGCTACAGAAAAATAGGAATGTGATGCTTATACCTGGTTGACTACAAATTCCTGATTCCAAATGTCTCATTGTAGGAGTTGTAGGAAGTGTTTAATATCATCTCCAATATATTTAAGTAGATGTTTTTTTGATGGATAGATGAATGTTCTTGTCATAGCAATTTCGTCTTTTTTTGTATCAGTTACTCAGATTCTTGATATTTGTATTACATTTCCATTTTCTTGTATTTATCCAGTATACCAATAAGTCCCATCAGTGCCAAGGAAGATACAGTGAACCACGCTGAGCTGTCTGCGTCAGAGCTGAGATCAAGAGAAGCTGACGAGAAGGCCACGTTAAGAGCAGCAAGGTAAGAAATACCAACTAATGTTTAAAAGAGTTCCAAAGTGTGACGTCACAGCTATTCATTGCCATGGTTAATAGTTGTAAACAATGTCGGGCAAGCCATGCTGAGCTGTCTGCAGCAGAGCTGAGGTCAAGAGAAGCCGACGAGAAGGCCACGTTAAGAGCAGCGAGGTAAGAAATATATTGTACCAACTAGTGTTTAAAAGAGTACCACAGTGTGACGTCACAGCTATTCATTGCCATGGTTAATAAATGTAAACAAGCAATGTCGGGCAAGCCAGGCTGAGCTGTCTGCATCAGAGCCGAGGTCAAGAGAAGCTGATGAGCAGGCCACGTTAAGAGCAGCGAGGTAAGAAATACCAACTAATGTTTAAAAGAGGTCGAAAGTGTGACGTCACAGCTATTCATTGCCATGGTTAATAAATGTAAACAAGCAATGTCGGGCAAGCCATGCTGAGCTAACTGCATCAGAGCTGAGGTCAAGAGAAGCCGACGAGAAGGCCAAGTTAAGAGCAGCGAGGTAGAAAATATTCATCCCTGTCGAATTGAACTCTGCCATTACTACTGATACAAGAGTGTTCAATCACCCATGTCTCAAGAATAATCCTAACTTCATCTTTGACCTTTGACTGTATTTCTCTTGTTTGTTTGTCTAAAATTAAGAGTACTGAAGTAATGATGTGACACTCTTCTATTAGAGCATAGTAATGGTTCTAAACAACTTTTCAATTCAACCAGGTATTGAAAGTGGGTTGAAGCTGGATGATTGCCTTCTTTGCAACCTCAAGGTCAGAAATGTTGGGCTTGCCTGACATTGTTTAGATCCACTACCCATGGCAAGGAATAGCTCTGACATCACACTATGGTACTCTTTTTATGTTGAAGAACTTGCATGTATGTTTTTCTCTTATATAAGGAGTGCATACAAACATTAATGAGACATATGTGCACGATTGAAATTGTATTATAGGTTTCTTACGTGTGTAATTTGTTTATATTTATTTATCTTATTTATTAATGATTTATTTTTGCCTATTATTTTTGTTTAGGATAAAAGCCCTTGAGGACGATGCGTTACAAGCTGAAATGGTGTTGAATAAGACACAGGAAATCAACAGACTGAAATCAACAGGTAAAAGAATGGAGAAAGGACCAATTATTCTGTTCATGGGACTTGGAAGTACATTACATGCACCAGGGGGGTGTTTCACAAAGATCCTAAGTTGATCTTAGCACTAAGATGGTCTTAAGTATTATGGAAAGCCATTAGTGTCTTGAAACATTTTTGTAAAAGTTATGTTGAAATGCATAAAATGTTGATTCAAATCATATATATTTTCTAGTTATCAAAGAGATTTCATGAATTTTATGTGAAGATTATGAATCTCTTTGATAATTAGAAAATATATATGATTTGAATCAACATTTTATGCATTTCAACATAACTTTTATAAAACTGTTTCAAGACACTAATGGCTTTCCATAATATTTAAGACCATCTTTATAGTGCTAAGATCAACTTAGGATCTTTGTGAAACACCCCCCAGAACACTGACCATGGGGGACAGTTTGGTTTGGGCTTCATAAAAGTATAGCCACTATTTTATATATCACACTTCATATCCCCTCAAGACAAATATGAAACAGTTATAGGTTACAGCTCATTACATTAAAAACACAAAAACAAATTAAAGGGCCTTAGTAACATTGTCCAAATCCTCAAAATCCAATTGAAATTCTAGCGGTTCCCTCATACCTTGTTGTATTCTTATTAACAAAAAAAGCATGGGATAGGTTTTGGTTTTTCAAAATTCCCTTTCGTTAAAAAGATATTTACGATTGAAGTGTTCAGATGTCAAATTATCCAACGGATCGTCAGAAACGTGTACAGAGTGAGTGCAATGAGTTAGTGAATGTCACTTTGCATTTCTGCTCATTACTCAGCCATATAAAGTCCATTTAACTTGATATTTTCACACAACACCCAGTGGACATATCAGATGACAACAATATACATTGTATCAACCACTTATCACTTTTTTGCAAAGTTACTAGATCCCTTTAATTGAACCCCAAACTCCCTGCCCTACTGTCCCCACCCTACCCATAACGCTTTCTATGTTCCCAGCGCCAGGAAGTAACATTGTTTGTTTTCTGCCCTCATAACTTTTTGTTTCAGTCTTTCAGATAAGATCCACCCTTTATCTGTCTATATGTAACATGGGCGTCGATCTGTAATTGATACCTATTCATCATGGGGGGGGGGGGGGTGATCTATTAATTCATCCATCCCCCCTGATGAATAGGTATGACGTAAGGATCAACGCCCATGATTCGTAATGTTGTTATGAATCACAGTCGATTATTGCATGTTATTTTATGGGTTTTTAAATCACATTATCACTATTTTAATATAAGTTTATAACAAATTTTTTCCCCCTCCAGACACAGAGTCAAAACCGAAAGAGAACGGTGAAAACAAGTCATCAGGGTTAACGGTAGGCCCATTTCGGTCAAATTTATTGCAACATTAATCAGCAAATTTAATTTTAATGTGATTGAAAAAGAGCAAAGAAAATGGGATCATCACATTATATATTTCTGGTCAGTTTCTTTATAATTTAATTTTGTGAGCATTTGAATAATTGAGAACAAAGTGGCTGGAATTTACAAATAAGGTTTATGGAAACCATTTCTTGATACTAAAAATATGACAAATTTTTAAGATAGATTTTTTACAGTAGATTTGTATCACCTGACGAAGTGTTGCAGCGGCGCACGAAACGTCGTGATCTTTTAGATTCCTTGTTGACCATACATTGCAAGACAAACGAATATCACTAGCGATATTATTTCCAATTTTTAAGATGTTACAATGGTCTACATTCATTGAAAGAATATGCTTAAAAGTATTCACTATGAGGGATCATTTTGATTTGTAAGATTTGTTTTTTTTTAAGGAAAAAATAATATGATTGAAGCAGTTTGAAAGTTTGTCTCGTGTAATTTTTTCTCATTGTATGGTATTATATTGTTGCATATACTGTATCTGTGAAATATTGTTCAATGTCTACCTATTGAATATGCTAATTCATTTGCTAATAACTCAAAGCATTCATTTGCATTTGTATTCATTTTAAAGCGGTATATTGTGTTGACTGCAAATTCATTTCATGATTAGTTCAAGTATTCTATGGTGTTTTGGATCACTTTCAAAAGTTGTTTATCATTTACATATTTATTTTTATTTCATCTCATTGCAACATCATTCAGCATCTCAATTTTCAGTTATATAATTGTGGAAATGTTTGACTACTTTCCTTTATCATTAACTAATTGCTGTTTTATTTTGATTCACATTATTATCTGTAGAATAATTTTCTATCATTATGCTATTGTCTTAATGCATGCATGCCCATTTAATATTCATTTGATTTTATTTGTATTATTTCCATTTTCATCATCAAATGGCTTTATTAATCAAAAAATAATTGCTGATTTCAAAATATATAAAACAAATTATTTGCTTTATTTCAATTTTTTCTCTTATATTTATTTAATTTTCACTCTTCTTTTAACTGCCATTTATTTGCCTAACTGCTAATAATGAGCCCCTTTCAATTAAAATACATGTAAAATGATAATCCTGATGATAAAGAAATAGAAAATAATTGGCAAGAAACCAATTTATCTTCATGAAAATTAAATAACACAGCTCCCCAAGATGTGGGTTAACACTTTAAACATAGAATGCAGAAAAAAGGTTCTTGCATAAAAATGAAAGCAAAAAAATACATTATTTACTAGGATGAACACATTTACCTTGAAATTAATTTAATTTCTGTAAACAATGGTCACTCCTTAGAACTCCAATGGTGTAATCAAATATTAAATTATTTCATTCTCAAGTAATGCCCCTTGTCTCAATAATTACAAAAATCATCTCCATCTGTTATATATCTGACAAGTCTAAAAACATAGAACGTAGTAATAATAAAAGGATACACAGTCCATCTCTTACTTCTGAAAAATCTCCTCAATTTACTTGTTAGAACTTGCCCTTTGGGAAGCTACTTCCGGGTAAACAGAGCTAAAACGATCAGGCAACCCTGTCCCTACCTAGTAGGGCATTAACATTACCATTATTAATTTGATTATTTATTTATTTTCATTTTGTATCATCACACAACTTCCTACCAATGGCGGGCAAATATGAGTGCTACCTCGTTGGCCTCTGCCAGATCTTCGATTGTGCACATTCCATGTACCATTCCCATTACTAAAATCAAACCAATTGGCAATATAAATTCACAGGTGTTTAATAGGTACTGCAACTACAAAGCATGTTGTCATCTCATTTGCCACTACATTACGTTACGTTTTGAACGTTATATTACATTACATTACATTACATTACATAACTGATTACATTACATGTCACAAAATAAAGGGAAACCCAGCATTCATTACCATGTTGACATAAAACAATAATACAGTAGGACCTTATAACGATGAGATTAGGACCATGAAAATTACCTTGTTAACTAGGGTATAGAGTAAACACACAACCAAGACTTATTATAACGTATGCGCTTATCAATACCATCATGATATCCACTTTCTAATCTGCTAAAATTAAAGGACTTATATCAAGTCATATAGATATATTTATTTTTTTCATTGAAACAAAATATTAAGTAAATCATTTATAACTATCCTCCTACAACAATTGATCTTGTTGGCTTCAATAATTCAGAAGCACACTATGTGCATATTATATTCTTGAAACATATTTTAATTATATATTAACTTAAATGAGTGTATATTTATAATCCTACAATATTAAGTGTGCTGGCTTTAATAATTCACAAAGCATATATCCTGTCATATTTTGTATAAGAAAAATAAACAACACACTGTATACCGTACACACGAAAGAATAAAAGATAATAAAATTATCCAATTGAAGACAGGCTTGACATTGGTGTAACATGCATTCTCCATACACCCCAGCCCAAGTATATTCGGGACCAGTCCTGAATGGGTTAAAGGACAGAACACACAATATGATCCCTATTTATATGTGAACATGTTTGAATTTCACTTTAATGCCATTATATTATCCACATCCTAATCCGCTAAAGAGAGGAGTTATATAATCTCTTTATATAGTCAGCTTTTCATTGATTTGAATGTATATTCAAAATTACACTTGTGGCTTCAATTACTCATGATATAAAGCACACTCAGCATATAATTCCATCATAACTTTTGCACATTTTATACAGACATGTGGCATGCAAAATGATAATAAAATTTAAGAAAACCACACACAAAACGACCCCTTTTATCTGAACTTGTTTGAATTTCATGTTAATACCATTATATCATCCACAAGAGAGGAGTTATATCATTAATCCATATACTCACCTTTTCATTCAATATATTCAGGAATATACTCCTACATAATTACACTCACTGGCTTCAATTATTCATAAGCACACTCACCATATTATCCTAATTATCATATCATAACTTGTATATGAACACAAAATTGCACATTTTATACATATAGCATGCAAAAAGATCATTATATTTCAGAAAACCACACACAATACGACCCCTATTATGTGAAACTTGTTTGACCCCCCTCACAGATAACGTCGTCTGGCTTCGATGAAATCCAGTTCATCGACGAGGGCGACGAAGGTACTGCCGTATGTACGTACATAAACCATGGCGTGGGTTCAATAACGGTTTGAAGGTTTTGACTAGGTTAGATCTAACCAAACCACTGCGAGTTCCACCCCACCCTCCCCCATCACACTTACTAAAGTTAGCCTAACTACTGAAAACCATTATCCCCATACCCCCCCCCCCCCCCCTCCCCCCAACTAACATAGTCCCCCTGTAGATTTTAAGGTTTTAACTAGATAAGATCT
This sequence comes from Echinarachnius parma, assembly GCA_037951105.1. Classification (NCBI taxonomy): domain Eukaryota; kingdom Metazoa; phylum Echinodermata; class Echinoidea; order Clypeasteroida; family Echinarachniidae; genus Echinarachnius; species Echinarachnius parma. Next base: position 39,496 of record JBAMJV010004159.1, on the reverse strand, counting down.
AACCAAACAACTCCGAGTTCCTTCCCCCTCAAACTAACAACAAAATTTAGCATAACTACATGTCCTAAAAAAAAAAAAAAAAAAAAAAAAAAAATCATCACCCCTATGCCTCTAGCCCCTACTATTAAACAAAATCTACAAAATAATCACCCTAAATGCTTTCAAAGATTGTTTTTTGTTATTTCCAATTTCTCCCATCCCCGCGCCTCCCAAAGAGCAATGCTTCCACCCAGATACACCTTTTCTCTCCTCTTTCCCCCCAACTCTGAGGCTGATAATCATCTACCCTTAAAGGGATCTAGTAACTTTGTTGACATGTGCAAAAAGTGATGAGTGGTTGACACAATGTATTGTATATTGTTGTTATCTGATATGTCCACTGGGTGTTGTGTGAAAATTTCAAGTTAAATGGACGTTATATGGCCAAGTAATGAGCAAAAATGCAAATTGATATTCACTAACTCATTGCACTCACTGTGTACACGGTTTAGACGATCCAGTGGATAATTTAACATCTAAACACTTAAATCGTAATATCTTTTTAACGAAAGGGAAATTTGAAAAACAAACATGACCCATGCTTTTATTGTTAATATAAATACAACAAGGTATCTGGGGGAACCGCTAGAATTCCAATTTGATTTTGAGGATTTGGACAATGTTACTTATTCCCTTTAAAGGGATCTAGTAACATTGTCAACATCCTCAAAACTTAGTTTGCGGTCTAGCGGTTCTCACATACCTCATTGAAAACGTTTTACCAAATAGAATCATGGAACAGCTTTCGGTTTTCCAAATTTCTCTGCCGTTATAAAGATATGTACGATTGAAGTGTTCAGATTCATGATTATCCACTGGATAATTTTAACTTTGTTGTACAGATTTCGTGCAGTGAGTTAGCAAATATCACTTTGCATTTTTTGTTCATTACTCGGTCATATGACATTCTTATACAATGGAATGTTCACACATCACTCGGAGGACATATCAGATTACAGAAATACATAATATTTGATCAACCCTTCTTCAATTTTTCGCACATGTCAACAAAGTTACTAGATCCCTACAAAATAAATAAATGGCTGCGCCCCCATGCCCCCCCCCCCCCCCCTCCCCCATCCTGTGGCATGTTCTAGCTTTTTTGCTCTCTTGAAGATTTGTTGAAATCCCAGAATGCAATCTTAATGATTAAAAAACAGAATGCACGGCATGTTCCAATTTAAAATGCATCATGATCAATGATCCCGTCCCCTCTTGGGTATTGTTGATGAAAATCGCTTGTGTAGATCTACCATCACTGATAGCGATACTTAGAAGCAACATTTGATACAATTTTGTTGGCTCTGCTGTAGTACACCAGTAAAAGGTTCAAATCATAAATCTTACACACTTTGTTTGTACATAGTACTAAAATTGTTGCCTAGTATTGAATTTTCATATTTCAACTTAATAGTGGTGGGGGGGGGGGGGGGGGGGGGATTCTGCCCTAAGGGGTAATGTCAGTCAAGCTTCTCTTATTTAAAGATCAAAACCAAGTTTCCCAAACCGTTATAATAAGTGGGAGAGGTTATTACCATGGTATAAGTTATAATTAAGTGCTTATTTGAAGTTTTAATACAAAAAGAAAACAAAATAATGCATCAAAAAAATTAATAACCCAACGCAGGTTGAAGTGAAAAAAATATGATGCATGATTTTTTTTTTATAAACAGTTTTGATGTTCTAACTTCTGAATACATTTTTTATTTGTTATTGATACAATAAATGGTATTAATTTATGGTATTTTTTCAAATATTAATTTGCAATACCTTTAATTTAATTTGAGCATTTTGTGATGATTGTTGCATATTTCTTTGTAGAATTTCATTGAATGTTGAACTTCGTGAAAGTAAAGTTTGTTGTTTTGCATGCTTTGTAATGCATTGTTTGAAGTTATATGTAGATTAGTGCAATGTGCAAACAAGTCTTGTTTGATATTTGTATTTCTGTTATAGTTTCTGTGATTTTCATAATTCTTTATAAATGTCATTTACTATGCATTTGTTCTCTTTTCTAATGAATCACCCTTTTGTCCCCTTCTACCAACAGATTAGAGAAAAATTTATGCAAGGACTATTGTGATTGGCTGACACCTTCTCTATGGTGCCTGTGTCAGGATGAAACAGACTCTGCCATTGGTGCATGATCAAGGACCTTATTGTAATAAGGAGCACATGCACAAACTGCTGATCTTCTATTTCAGAAGATACATTTTATGAGAGAACATTTTAACTCAATTCCAGAAGACATTTGGAGAGAGAAATGTTAACCAGTGCAACCATTCCAGCATGTTGAAACTGGCAGACTCTTTTTACTCTTTTACTAGTGCTCATACTTCAGTAACGAATGCGGTGATTGGCCTGTTGAGTGCTGCAGGCAAGCCATGACAATGCAACGGCCGCTGTGATTGGACAAGCCTGTCTCTGTGTGTGTGTATTAGGCTCTCAAGTCCAAATTGATAGCATACAATACCACTGATCTATAATACTACTGGATAGGCAGCTGTGCTCCCGTGACCGACGTCAGTGGCCGCCATCAGTGGCCGCCATCTTGGAATCGTAAACAAATGTCAGCATACAGCAGCTAATATCGACATATAGTGTAGTGATCGGTCGGAAAGAACCTCACATACCAAGTTGGATCAGACCATTATTCCGAGAGGGAGGATGCTGTAAATCGTCCATCGAGGGATATTATCGTGTATTTTACTTTCAGACTAAAATGGCGTCTTGAAACAGTTTTAGATTTTGTACAGCTTATATAGACTTCACAATTCTATTCTAATTTTTGTGTAGTAAAAAAACAACTTGTTTTTAATAATTCACTTCTGCCTGAACACTGCCATTATCGTTCAAGCATTTTAAAATTGCTCACCATTTTATAGACATATGAAACAAACCATTTTGATATTGATTTGATTGTGGTTTTTATTTCTCATAGTCACACCATATTTTCAATATTGAATATACGTCTGGTAACGTTTTTTTATGAACATAATCTGATTCAAGTCCCGTACAATGCAGGTTCTGTAATAGAGTAACAAAATGTTATAGATGAAAAGACAATTGTTCCAGAAAAAAATGTAACTGTAATTTATTGCCCAAACAAAAAACACTTCAGGCACGCATACTCTAAACAACAGCATTCACTTGAACATCTAGTAGCACTCAGTAATTAATGAACCTGCAAAAGTGGCTTTTCATTATCAATACAATGAACTAATTGTCATTTTGAATTGAAGAAAATAAGGCTGCTTATACGATGAGATCTTGGGATGTACTGAATCTGTTAAAGAAAATGAAGAATGTTGATGTACACTTTATAATAGTGGGTGTAGTCATAATAATTGTGAAATCAAAACTGCCAGGGTTTTTCTACAGAAAATCCGACTGTAGTTGTTTGTTTTGTTAATGTTTTATAGAGTGAAAATGAAAGTGTGAGATGTGATGAGAGAGAGAAGGAGAGAACAGAAATATATAGTTTAATTCTACTATTGAGTAATTTTATGTTATCTGTTTTTTTTCCTGGAATAATTATATATTTTTTTATAGTAAGCAGCAGTTTATCAATTTGCACACAGGAGAAACAAGGAAAAAAGGACTTGCAAGGGTGCTTTTCCCAAGCTTATCTGATTTTGCTTGCTGAAAACAAGAGAAATAGATGGGCAATCAAACGCTCTGTTAATTTGGGTTGCCCAGTATGGCAAGTAAAATCTAATAGCAACAAAATTTTGATTGTCTAAAGCTAAATTTGGTTGGTTCCGGTGTGGTGCTAAATCTGTGACATGGAAATCCGTACCCAGTAGCAAATGCGCATGCGCTTTATAGACATATGGAGTTTGTGTATTGCGAAAATCGTGACCATTATTACGCCGCAATTTCATGCTAATAACAAATTGACACATGTTTTATCAAATTTTAAATGCGTGAATGGAGATCCTTAATCCACCGTCGGGTTTTGACAACACTTTGTGCCGCAAGGAGCCTCAAGGAGGCATTTTGCATGCTTTATTACAAATGGGAACGAATTTAGCAGGCAATTTTCCCACAGGTGCGCATGCGCATTTGCGACTGCGTACGGATTTCGCAGTGCGTACAGATTTAGCGTGACACCGGGCTAGTGGGCCAATGCTTCATTCAAGCCCTGCTTACATTTATTCTTTAAAGTTTTGCAAGTTTTTAACCTGTTCAGAACTGGTCCAGAATTACTTGGGCTAAGGGCTGTTAAGAATACATATTCAAACCCAAAAGTATTGAGCAGATTTTAAATACATGTAGGCCTGTTTTTATACAAATTTAGTATCGGGGATTCTTGCTTAACTAGAATGAAAAGGTTGAACAATCATGTCAATTTCTTTTTTAGCGACTACCATTGTAATAATAATATTATAGCTTACATTTATGAAGGGGAAAATGCCCTTTTTTAATCACATTTTTAATCTGTGTAGAATTTGATCATTATTTATTAGAGATGGCTAAACCTACTTAAATTATTGAAATCACAAAATATTAATTTATTCATAAATAGCAGGATATATTCATTTTTGCTATTTTTTTAACCTAATTGGGAAGCGAGAATTTGTAACTTAATGATGGAAATAATGGTTAGCTTTTTAGGAAAATACTTGAGATGTATAGAATTTAGGCAAAGTGAGAGGGGAATATGTAAGATATAATTATGTACAGTTTGCATTCTTCTGATAAAAACATGTTTGCTTTATAATTTATATCGATTTACCAACAGGTTTGTGATTATGATGATTATTAATATTATCCTTATTTCTATTAAATGGCAGAATTAAAGCTTCGGGAGCAGTGATAGGAGTGATAACATCATGCATCATGAATATTCATACATGTATAAATCATGAATATTCATTCATGTATGCATCATGAATATGCAAACTCCTGAATATTTGTACACAATTGTGCATCATGAATATTCATTACATGTATAAATGCATCATGAATATTCATACACATGTATGCATCATGAATATTCATTCATGTATGCATCATGAATATGCAAACTCATGAATATTTGTACACAATTGTGAATAATGAATATTCATACTCAAGTAATGCATCATGATTATTCATACAAGGTTCTGTAATTTTGGTCATGCATAAATGAATATTCATAATCAGTTTTACATCATGAATATTCATGATCATGGATAATATTCATATAATGGAATGTGCATACCCGTTTCTGCATCATGAGTATTTATACTGTTGCCTTTGTAGAATTCTGTACTGGTTTTACGGTACAGGAATGATGGTAAATTCTGCTCAATTTGTGAATTTTACTGACATTTTACACACGTGTACAAATACTGCGTTGAATGCGCAGAAATAAAACAAAAAAAGAAATATGTAGATGCCATATTCTAGCGTGTAAAGGTGTTTTTAATAATATTAACTGTTTAGATATTGTATCATAGAGGGTTGAGACTATTTTTGTACATTGAGGAGAAATGTTTGAAGAAAAAAAACATGGGATTTGTGAGATATTATTACAACAATATATTATATTATTATTATTATACATTTTACTAGCCATGTTCATGTAATACCAAGAGACAGCAGTGGATTTGATCTTACAGGCACCATTTTTCATGGAGCGATAAATGTTACACAGCCTAATAGTCTGTCATGTCAGAAATGCTGTACGTCTATAACAAGATTTAGGGAGACGCGTACAGATTTTTAAAACAAGTTTGAAATGCCCTATTTTGGTTGTACAGTGCTACCCAGTCTTTATGTTTATTTGTGTTTTGTTTGCGTTTTTCTAATTTTATTTTATTTTGTGGGAACCGTTATGATGTGAATAATGAATATTTCATACAAATTTGACAAATTGCTGGGGGGAAATGTATCAGTTATTTATCAAATCGGCCAAACTACAAGAAATATATTCAGTTTTTGCAAAGGCTTGATTTATGGACTCAATAATTAAGTGAGGAAAATAGTTTGGTTCTGCATTTCATTTTTAAAAGTTAAAATTGAACAATAAATCCATTGTCTCACAAGTTGCTATTGTGATAAATGTATGCTTAATACAAATGTTATTATTTTACTGTTACATATTACAACACCCTTTCAGAAAGTGTATATGTTCTGTATAATATTTCATTTTTTTATATCAACTATATTGTATTTGTAAAGTTTTTTATTTGTATGCTTTTTAATAAGGGTCACTATTTAACTTGCCAGCCTTTAAAAAAATGTAGATGTAATGTAATTTGTAAAGAAATGTGTATTTGTTTAAAACCAGTTAAATACCTTTTTACCCTTAGATTTCTCTCTCTTTCGCCCATTTTTTGTTTTATTGCCCAAATTTTTTGTTATGGTGCTATACCAAATATATTTACTTGTTATAGGTTGTACGTGTATGACTTATTGACTTTATTACAATGTGCTTTTACCTATTCCCCTGTAAAATTACTGTTGTTTTCAACTTTCTAATCAATTTGTCTTCATTACTTTCACTCCTGCTCTACTGATTTTAACATTAGACTTGAAAAGTAACTCTGACCGGAAATTCCTTTTGATTGGATGTATTTAACCAATTCAGTACACTGCAAAGTTTCTAAAGTACAATGGGTGATTTCAAGTATGGTGTTTAGGGCTGGTGTTAGTGTTTATCAAACTGGTGTCTGTGTGTAATAAACACTAACACCGGCCTTAAACACCATACTTGAAATCACCCAATGTTTAGGTAACAATTCCACAAGTACAATATTCAGGTAATCTATAGATGTACATAAGTTTATGATATTAATGCTAATAATCTATTCAATGCACAGATAGTTTAATGGGGGCAAGCCGCTACTTAATTCATTCTCCAAGTTGTGAAATATAATGTATCAACTACAAATTACACATAAATCATCAAAAGAAAATTGCATTTCTGTTATTATGTATCCACTGTAATACACCAGTCAAGCTTCTAAGGAAGAAAACCCATCACAAATCAAAAGGAGTACACATTCCAATGCAAATATAAATTATTTTGTTCTTTTGGTGCTATTTTTTCTTGTACCCCTACAAAAAATGGAAAGAAATCATGTTAACTTTTTGAAACGCAAATATTCATTTTACATGTGTTTCGTGCATCTTCTCTTTATTTACTCTATCATTTGTAGAACTTTGATTTACAAATTGTTGTATAATTTTTGTTTGTCATTATATTTTCATTATTCATGATGTGAAATTGACATGACTCTAGTCAAATAATTTCTAAAGAACGCTTCCTCCAAAACAGTACCCCCCCCCCCAAAAAAAAATGGGTGAAATGTTTTGAAATACCTATTAATTCTCAAAAATTCGCTGAATACTTTTTGCAGCATTTTGTTGCTGAATAAGCATATATTATTTCAAAGTAAAACATATGTTTGGTACAATAACAGTGAGTTGTATTTGAAATCACACTACCTAGCAAAATAAATGCTTCCATGTTGTGCAGTGCGGATAATGCAACATATTAATTGAGATGATAAAGTGATCCGTTAACTTACTGTGATTTTTCCCAAAAATGATATTTTAGACTTCAATCATATACCAATATCGCTGTAAGATTTCTCTCAATGCTGTGAGATAGTTTCATAGAAAATTAAACACTTTTTACCTAGTAAAAAAGTTAAATTTTATGTGATATTTTATCACCATGATTTAGATTCAAATTGGAAACCATTCCCGGAATGCATTTCATGCAATCGTTTATATATCCACATTTAGGGAGCCATGACAAAATAAAAACCCACTTCATTCATCTGTTACCATAAGCTGAACAACAGGGTCCGAGAGAAATGTGAAAGCTCCAAGTTATTTTGGTTGAAAATTTACAAAGTTAATGGATCACTTTATTGAAATGCCAAGCAATAATTGGGGATGAAGTTAAGAGAGAGGAGAGAAACTTGATATTACAGCTCACACCCTTTTAAACTATTGCCTACAAGATGCTGGATAAACTCCACAATGCTTTGCACATGGGCCTATTGCACGAAGACTTGTGGTTTGATGCAACTTTTTAAACAATCAATACATTTGTACAATTCTGGTGCAAATCCATTGCGTAAAAGTTGCGATTGGATGCGTTTTGATATCTAAAACAACTTTGTGCTAGCTTGTGAGTTAAACATAAAGTGGCATTTGCTTGAATTCCAACTGGACTTTTATGCACTGGTTGGCATTTAAACAAAAATGTGCATTTGATTTTTTTTTTGGAGTTGGGTTTAATTGCAAGTCTTTATGCCTTGGGCCTCTGTTCTAGTAGGCAACTGGTTAAATAACCATTGCACTCACATTCCTTAAGTAGTATGTCATGTGTAAATTCCACATTCTTCTGATCTTGTAAGTACCATGCTCCTTGTCACATTTCAAAAAGGAATTCTTTTAAGAAACTTTGTAGATTTCAAAAATGAATTCCTGAACCATTGTAGATGTAAGGAATTTACAACTCCTTGTATATTTAGAACCTCATTGTTGAATGAACACAAAGGAATTCCAGAAATGTACATGTACAGCCTCCTCTATTTTTAATGTCTGGATTTTAGAGTAGCAAGTTATTTATTGTTTTAACTTTTTGTATTTCTCCCTTTCCTCGACATAATTATTTGTTTGTTATGTATCATGCACACATTGTATTTATGACAATTATTATAATTATATATATATGATATTAAAGAAAAAACCCTGTTGTTCTATGATAATGCTAGCGCCATGAAAGTTGTATTGCATTTGGGATATTCATGCGTATGGAATGAAATAAAGTTTCTCCGTTTTTGTTTTGTCCCTGAGTTATTTGGAAGGGCATCGAAGGAGAAAAGGTTGTCTCCCCCAAGCATGCCGACATTTTGTATTTTATTCAAAGATGCAAACTCTTGTTAAGTATTAAATATCAAATATTACCAAATGTGACAATGTTTGTGTGTTATCTGTGACTTTGTATTAATGTATATCTCTTTCATTTGAATAAATACGACCAGAGGCCCATTGCAATCGTTTGTAAAGTTGCAATTGATTGCAAGTCAGGAAAAATGCACATTTGAACCAATCAGATTTTTGCTTTTAGTCACATGATCTGACTTGCAATTATTGCAACTTTACAATCGATTGCATCTCTTTCTGCAACGAGGTCCAGCTAAGAAAATCTTAATTTGGTATTTTGCTGACAAAAGTCTAATTTTGCTAGAGCTGGGGGGGGGGGGGGGGGGGGGGGGGGTGGGGGTGTTGCATAAAGAGTTGTGATCAATCACAAAGTCGCGATTGAACACGAGGCTGGAAATTAACACAATTGATTTGCGCATTTAGGCTATTTAGGGGCATATTCAGACTTTAATCGCAACTTTATGATTTATTGCAACTCTTTGTGCAACAGCAAACACCCCCTTGTCACAATTATAACATTCACACAAACGCACATTAAAACATTAGAGAGAAAAAAAAAACGCCAGCAATTATGTACATGGCATTTTAATGTAAAAGCAAATTTATTTTCACCTTCTTTTTAACACAAATGTAAAATATTGGTTTCCTCTTGCTGATGTACATAAATTCCACACACTTTGTAGACAAAACATGAAATAATCAAATTAACAGAATTTTAGAAGAGGTGACGATGCAACATTTGACAAGGGGGCTGAATAGTTTACCTGGATATCATCCCGCCCTTCTTCACTATGTACATGTAGTTGAACGGAAAATACTATGATTTTGCCAGAAAATGAGAAACTTTGTTAGAAATTAAATAAATTTAGCCACCAAATCAGATGGCTGTTCCTGAAAATCATATTTCATTAAAGTTCAATAAATGTCAGTTTCTTTAAACTGTCTACTCCCTCAAAGTATTTGTTCAACAAGCATTTTGATACCAGTCAAATGGATTTGTTATAAATCATAAATTGTTCTCATACATGGCTAATGCTTGTATAAATTCCTGTTGCTAACATAGATTTTGCAATGTACAAAGCTAACTTTGAGATTGTATTTACTTCATGGTTGAAAAATAAATAAATATAGATAATTATGGCACAGAAAAAAATGATAAATTTATTGGAACAAAGAATTCATATTTTCATAGCACTCACAGGCTATTCAAGTACAATGATAGTCTCTAGCTAGATTATATGTATACATTCAAACAAGTTGTAATGTACATTGTAGGTCTATGGTCTTGAGCTCGATAAACGTCACTCTCTGAGGACCCAAATCCTCTGTGAGCTATCTTAATGATATTAAAGGATACACATATATAGAGATACAAGGCCTTTCATATCATGAATTCATCATCTGATCCACCAAACGATTTCTTCCCCACCATAGCCAATTGTTTCTTCAGCGGTGCGTTGTGTTTGATAAACGTCTCTCTGAGGACCGTCCCCTCCCCCAAATCCTGTGTGAACTATCTTATAAAAATCAAATGATACGAATGTCTATAGATACAAAGCCTTTCATATCATTGATTCATCATCTGTTTCCACCAAACGATTTCTTGCCAACCATGGCCAACTGTTTCTTGAGCGGTGCGTTGAGTTCGATAAACGTCAACCTCCTTGGACTGGCCCCGCCCCCTACGTCATAGTCGGCTGCTTCCAACTTAATTCCACGCTTGCGGTCAGCGCCCCCTATAGACTGGCTGGTGGTGCTGCAGCCGATAGCACGGGCATGGATGATCATTCTGAGTGGGAAAAAACATAAAACACAAAATACACAATTACAGAGCTACCAACATTGAATTTTAACAATCAGGAAGATTTGGGGAAATTTCATCAGAAATCAGGGAGATACAGTATGCAATGCATACAACCTAATGACAATGAATGATATTTCAATAATCAAGGATATTGGCTGATGGGATGAAATCCAATGCAGCAATCTTGGTCTATTTTCATGGAGTCTCCCGCAAAATCAGGGAGACTTTGCAGCTCTGCAATTATTGGATTTGGAGATTAAAAATTCCTCCTACACAAATGAATTTAAATTTTTGTGTAAAAGCTGATGGGTTTTTTTTTTACAATACCAGACTATTATGGTAGGCCATTAGTAGCCTTATTCAAGAGCAGAATACAAAATATTTGAGACTGTTAGGAAAGTTAACATCGCAATCAGGAAATCTTGACTGAACATACTAATTATTTTTAATAATTTCGAGTAGAATTTGTAAAACTCAATTAATACAAATCTTTGTGAAAATACAACCGAGACATAAAATAAAATGTACTTCTTGACAGACAAATTCACATCTTCACTAAAGGGTCCAATGGTTCTACGGTATGAAAATGAGTCTTTGTAAAGGATAAAATGGAAGAGAAATTAAGGGAGCGGGGACAATATAATGAGCCCTGTGACCTGGACTATTCAATTCTTGAGATAAAAGAATGGGGCGTACAGACAATCCCAAAACAACATGCCTCTGACCACTTTGTTGGCGGAAACATAAAGAGAAACGAGCACAAAGAACTTACTTCTTGACAGACAGACTCAGATCTTCAGTGAGTGGTCCGATGTCAGTGTGGAAGCTGTCTACTAGCTGGGCCAGGACTAAGACGTAGGAGACCAGTCTGTCCTTCAGTCGCTTTGGAAGGGACCTAAAGCAGTGGGAAAAAAAACATGGGTAATCAAAATTGAAAAACAGTTCCGAGTTCTAGTTCTATGGTAATACTAATCGATGCCTGTTCAGCATGACGGTACTATTTCTACAAAATAAATGAATATTTGTCAGAAACAATGTGTCAGATCCTCAAATATTGGTGTGGAACCCGTCTACTAGCTACGCCAAGACTAAGACATAGGATACCAGTCTGTCCTCCTGCTTTCGGAGGGACCTACAGCAGGGATAAAGACATACAAGGGAGCTCAAAATCGAAAGCAGCATTACAAAATAAATAAATGTATGACAATTTTTGAGATCTTCATATATTGATGTAGAAGCTGTCTACAAGTCTACTAGGTCAGGACCAAGACAGTCGCTTTGGGAGGGAACTGCAGCAGGGATAAAACAAGATTTTGAAATTATAAAGCCCTGTGACCTTAGACCTCATGACCCCTAAAACTTATAAGTTCAGCGTTCTTTGGCTCTACAGACACATACATGTACGTACCACCCTTGGTTGCAATCCTTCAATTGGTTCTTATCATGATAACAAGCTATTTCGCATACATAAGGAGCCCTGTGACCTTTGAACTTGATCTCATGACCCCAAAATCAAATTAGTTCATTGACTACTGAAGAATCATACATGTATCAAGTTTGGTGGAAACCCGTCATTAGGTTCTTGACATGTACATGTATGTACAGACGGATGGACAACCCCAAAACATAATGCCTCCATCCACTACGTTACGGAGGCATAAAAAGACAATCATATATTGAAATCACTGATTTTAAATTGCTTATATAATAATTTTGTCCCATTTAGTAAATAATATCAATTATGAATTGAAATTCATTTGTTGAAATTAAATTTATCTTTTCTACTGACCGTTTCTCGTGTTGTCCATCCGGTGTGGGCATCATCTGAGTGAATGTCGACAGGAGATGGGTTCTAATCAACGGAGGCACTCCAGAGAGACATGACTCTGAAAAATGAAAGAAAAACAAAATGCACCAATAGTTGATCAATAGAGGGTGGGTGGTTTTACTACAGTCAAACCTCTGTAATACTGACCATCCAAGAGAAGCAAGAAAAGTGGCCACTGTAGGCAGGTGACCTCTGTAGACAGGTTCCATAACATTGACTGCAAGGGATCATTTAAATTGGCACTATAGGCAGGTTGGCTGCTATAGACAGGTGGCCGCTAACTATAGTTATAACTGTAGTTGAATAATATTGGCTTACTCAATGATCAAAATTAGCACTGGCTCTGGCTCTCTGTCCACGTTGAATTAGATGTGGGCCACCAAATTTCATTGAATTTGACAAATTTTGTTTTTACTGGGCTGGGCCACAAGGCAACAAAAAATAAATATCTGACTTACTTGCTTGGAGGGTTTTCCTCTCCATGACAGCAAGCTGAATGAGGTAGGACATGTAGAGAAGACAAACAGCTTGGATGTTTCTTCTCTCCTCAGGACAACGCTGCAGAGATGGTAGGTGTTCCAACACATAGCGAGGGTACCTGAAACATAAAGTTGGCAAAGACAATTTTACAATTATAGTTATTACAAGGTTTGTTTAACTGTTGACAGTCATCTTTTATCAACATTTCTTTTTTTTAATCATAGTTATTATACATATAATAGGATTGTATCATATATGATGCATGAGGAGGTTCAAGTACATGAAGAGAAGACAGATAGCTTGGGCGTTCAGGACAACGCTGCAGAGATGGTAGGTGTTCCAACACATAGCGGGGGTACCTGAAAAAGCAATGTTAGCAGAGAAATACCGATACAATTATTGGAGGCCTTGTTCTAGTGGGTTATTACTTTAATTTCTAAATGGGAACCAGATGACCTAGGTATTCCTTCTCAGGTGCATGTTGTCCTGGGTATTTCTCATCTCATCTGGACAATGCTGCAGAGATGGTAGGTGGTCCAACACTTAGCGGGATACCTGCAGAATAATTTGCGAATGAGGGAAGTAAAAAGAGGAATGCTTTGACATAAAGGACGATCTGAGGGTTTTAGACTTTATAGGGACTGGTCCATTTTGATACTGGCCGTGCTAGTGTAGCCTTGTCGTGGCAAATAACAAAATACTTAAAACAACAGTGAAAATGCATATTTAAGTCACTGGTCACCGTCCATTACTGGGCAACATACTCTAAATGTTGATTTTGATCAAACTTACCTCTTAGTCTTCCTCCATTCCTCTGCCTGCTTGATGGCTCCATCCACCATCTCCTCTGCAAGTGGCTGTAGGGTCTGCTGATGCTTGGGGGAGATCACTGTGGGGTTCACACCGTCAAGGAATCTGTTTGCTGTGTAGGTGCTTAGCTCCCTGTTTAATTTTGTATACACTACAAAATACTTTCTTAAACCTTCTTGTATTTTCAAGGTCGAGGCCCTGAGTACCTTCTAAGTATATCGTCCTCCCAGGAATCTGTGCTCCCAGACTTTTAAGTCTCTCTAAAAACTATGTTCCACAGTTAACACAAGATTTTATGGGGCAAGTTGATACCATTGAAAAGTTTATTGATTCTTTTTTTTGTAAGCAAACATAAGTATAATTTACTATTTTGAAAGGTTGAACATTGAATATATTAATTGGGAAGCTTTATGAAATTAGTTTCCCAAAGAGCTTGTAAAAAAAAGTTGTGTAGCTCCTTGCAAGCTACGAATGAATTGTGTATACTGGTGAGGTTGATGCAAAAAATCCGTTGGCAAAAAAAAAGGATACGGTCATCCAATTTGAAGACATCCTGCGGCTTGGTCGCATTCCTGTCACAAGGGGGCAGCATATCATCCTCCTCCTCCATGGCTGATAAGAAAACATTGGGGAAAAAATTTTAGCTAATTTGACTCACACAATACATGCAGTACTAGTTGTGCCATAGCAATACTAGAAATTAACTTTTTTTGCCTTGTGGCCCAGTCAGGCAAGTAATTACAAGATTTGTCCAATTCTATAGGCCCGAAATGTGAATCTAGTGGCCCCAAACAAAGAAAAAACTGTTATATTTGGTTTGCCCATTGAGTATTGGCCATAGGAATACATGCATTCTCAACTCCCTATGGAGCATTCCTTCTTACCAACGGTAGTCGTGGGAGAGCTCTCGGCGTGAACCAGTGCCTTGGAAGCAGAAGCCTGTAGCGCCTCCGCACCGACTTTATTCTTCAGACGAGATTCCATGGCGCGCTGCTTCCGCGAACTTCCAAACGCTTCGGTCAGACGATCTTTCTGCCAAGTGGAATGGAATTAAAAACAAGAAAATACACTGATTTTCTTTTCCAGAAATAATTGTAATTTCAGGGGATGGGAATTTTTTATGTAATTAATTTTTTTCATTTGAAATAATTTATCATAAGAGACGAGATTCCATGGCGAACTGCTTCCGCAATATTTAAAATGCCCAAGTCAGACGATCTTTCTGCCATGCAGAATGAAATTTGAAACAAATTTTTAAATGCTCAATATACATTGCGAGAAATAATGCAGAGACTGAAACTATTCTCAAGACTGGTTAAGAATGCGTTAAAATGCTGAACTACTTTTATCCTGGAATACAAACCTTCTGTGCATAAGTCAGCTCCATCTTCTTCTCCTGCTCCTCCTGCCTCCTGCCCCTCCAGGGGTGGAGCTCCAGGAGCTGTGCATCGTACACCTTCATCTTCCCCCTCTTCTTATCTAGCACGCCCACCATGTATCTGCAAAATAATTGTTTACACATCATGGCAAAAAATTAGCAATAGTCTCAGTGGGAAGAATATGCAAGCATCGCACTGGTATACATTACAGGCCTCTACACTAACTTTTTGTACTGGCCCGTTCAGGCAAGTAAAATCATAAATGTTAAAATTTAACTTGGCCAAATATTGAATTTACTTGCCCTCTTACTTCTAGATGAGATATGTACATACATTAGTGCTGTAACCGATCATCGGATCGGCATGCCGATCACGATCCGATCATACATGATCGGACCGTTTTTGCCGATTTCCGATCATTCAGAACAAATCGGAAGATCGGATCGGCAAAAAAAAAAAAAAAAAAAAAAAAAAAAAAAAAAAAAAAAAAAAAAAATCCGTTTTTTTTTCTTTGGAAAATGATCCCAAAAAACATATTTTGGGAATATAAATGAATACCAAAGCAACATATATCCATATGAATAAGCCCAAGGTAATCTTGTATGGGTATGCTTTCATTTCAAACTGATTACCTCTCCTTTTACAAAATTACTCAAGCCGATTTTGAGCTTAGTCCCATGTGATTAATTTGGCGTAACCTTTAAGAATCACATGGGACTAAGCTCAAAATCGGCGTGAGTAATTTTGTAAAAGAAGAGGTAATCAGTTTGAAATGAAAGCATACCCGTACAAGATTACCTTGGGCTTATTAATATGGATATATGTTGCTTTGGTATTCATTTATATTCCCAAAATGTGCTTTTGGGGGATCATTTTCCAAAGAAAAAAAAAACGATTTTTTTTTTTTTTTTTTTTTTTTTTTTTTTTTTTTTTTTTTTTTTTTTTTTTTTTTTTTTTTTTTTTAGCCGATCATCCGATCCCGATCATCGATCCGATTTCGATACATACATGTATGAAATTTGAACAATTATCTAATCGCTTACTCAGGCGAGCAAACTAGACAATGTATGGAATTTTACGTGCATGATTCCAATTTTGACTTGCCCCGGGCAAGCAGGCTAGTGCTAGTGCCCTGTATATTAGAATGTAACTTGGTTTCATAATTAAATATTAGAGAGTTCATTATTGTGTCTATTTCTGGATTAGTCCTGATACAATGTCTAATGCACAAATGATTGCAGGCATGCTCCTTCACATGTACCTCAATTACGAATACAAAATGGAAAAATATAAAGTCTGGGAAGTACAATCATTAAAGGACAATGAAACCCAGACAAATTGTTGTATGCACTATAATACACTACATATAATGAATAGTCTCTGAAAATTTGAGCACAATCGGTCAAGAAATAAGAAAACTATGGCTCTTTGAAAAGAGAAATGTATTTCTTTGAGTGACTCAAATTGGCAACGCACTCTGGCAAAGTTGTGGACAACTCCCCATACATATTGTACACAAGATTTCAGTTTTGTTCAATTTTCTCAAAATTTATGTTTACCCTTCGTTCGAGTTCAACATATGTTTTGTAGAATGCTTTTATACATAACATATCATGAGTTGGGGGAATGGAAAAATGTGACTATGAAGAAAACTGTAAAAATGGGAACATTTGTGTACAAAACATATGGGGAGTTGTCCACACAATTATTAGAGTGCGTTGCCAATTTGAGTTTCCCATAGGAATAAATGGACATCTTCAAAGAGCCGTTGTTTTCTTGTTTCTTACCCGATTATGCTCTAACTTTCAGAGATTATTCTTCTTAATCTCTTCAAGACTATGAAAGCAACATTTTGCTTGGGTTTCATTGCCCTTTAAGGAGTTTTGTGGGTAATAGAGCACTGGTCTAGTAATCCACAGGCTTGTTTCATGAAAGGGTCTTAGCTATGTTTGTTGACTGGTGCGGAGTTAGGGTGCAATTATCTCCGTGTTTAGAGTTAGACCCTAAACAAAGATGTTGAATTTTAACGGCTATCGATGCTCTGTGCGAAACGCGGAGATAATCATGATTGCACCCTAGCTCAGTGCCAGACAATGCATTTATATATTTAAGACCCTTTTATGAAACAAGCCCCAGATGTATCGCATTCAATGGCAAGTGAGGTCACATTTCCTAAAAAAGTTGCATTTCTGGTCAATGTTACCTGCTGAATTTCTAGCATATATATTTTATTAATACTTACTTGCACATTGAGTTGGCCTTTGACGCATGCTCGCCAAAATTCTGTCCGACATATTCCATCGAATCGGCCTCTGCCACCTGTAGGTTAAGATTCAAATTGTATAGAACAATTAAATGCAAGCCTCCACACTAACTTGTTTCTGTACTGTACTGTACTGGCCCATTCAGGCAGGTAAAATCATGCATTTTCAAATTTTACTTGCCCTCTACTTCTAGACGAGATTAACAGAAACAATTATTTAGTTGCCTGATCGGGCAAGCAAACTAGACAATTTATGAAGTTTTACTTGCCCAACACAATTTTTACTTGCCCTGGGCAAGCAGGAAAGTGCCAGTGTCGATGCCTGTGTTATGGCAAGAATTGAAACTTTGGCTCTCGGGGACAGTTTTCATTAAAAATAATACTTCCAGTTCTTATCACATAAATTGGTAGACCTTCAAAGATGTCTTTATAAGGGCATTCTCTTTGCATCATATAAATTGCATAGTGCATGTGTTCTTTTAGTCATGCATACCAAGTCATGGGCACGTCTGCGAAGAGAATGCCCTTTATAACCAGGTGTTCATGCCTGGTCACTAGAGCAGGTTCGACTGGATTTGATTTGATTTATCCATCCGGGATGATTTGCTCACCAGAATTCGCCTTGGCTTTTTGCGTCTGTCATCGACCTCCGAGCTCTTCAAGAGAGAGAAAGACGGAGGATTCCTCCAGGACCCATCCCGGTTCTTCTGAAGCTGCCCGTGGGAGAATTTAGCTGAAAATGACACAAATGAAAATCAGTTTGTGGCATTCTCTACTAAGACATGTCCACGACTTAGCATGCATTCACTAAAAGAATTGATGCTCTATGTAATTTGTACAGCGCATGGGTTCTTTTAAGTCGTGGGGACATGTTTATTAGCAGAGAATGCCCAGTTTGCTATTTAAAGAAACAAGGAGGGCTCTACAATAACCTTTTTTGGCTGTTGTCGAGGATTGGCCCAGTCGCATCTCTGAGATACTTGGAGAATATGGCATGTAATCAAAACAAATTGAATATGGTATAATTAATAGAAAGATGACATCAAAAGAAAAGGGACATCTAATAACTTTTTGATTTGACATTAATTAACTAAACTATATAGTGTAGCTGTAGTAGAGTGTAGTGTTACTAAGTGTTACTATGGTTATAATACTTTTAATAATAGTACTTTGGACCATAAAGACAGTAATGTTTTAGACCTAGTAAAAGTAGAAGTAGCAGAACTAAGAATAAGAGGCCGTACAAATATCATACCAGTATAGTATTGAGACAGTAAATCCATCAATCATAATGTTAAGAGTTTTAGACGTACATGCAATCGACAACGTGAACAGGTGAATTCATAGAAAAGTTTACCTAAAACTTGTTTTTCCTGGTCATCCGAATCCCTGGAAACAAACGAACATGTCGCCATCTTGATCCTTGGGAGAAATTTGATCTGGTACGCGTTTTCAAAAATCAAAATGCTCGCTCACATCAAATTAATTGTTCCAGCATCAATTATTCTGATTCTGATGCAACTGTGAAAGTTAAAAGTTGATTTTGAAACCACCCGAGATTTACAACTCAAAGTCAAACTCTAGCTCCTCGACATCGAGAATCGAGATCAGTGCACGGCCACTGCATCCTCGTCGCGTCGAGCCGAGGCCGAGGGCGATCGAGGGCGAGGCTGACGTTATTTAACCACGTTAACTGCACTCACTGTCGATCTAACTAGTAACTTGTCAAGTCAGTGAAGCACAATTGTTTTCCTTTTTTTTCTTTTCCTCTTACTCTTAGACAAAGCTCATAATCATAATCCTCCTGTACAAAATCCTTGCTGAGCTGAGCTGAGAAAGTATTGTACAGCATCACACATTGTACACATGCATTGCAAGCACGTGTATATTGCAGAAAGTTGAATACGATCACGTGACTGACAAACTGTCAGGTGACAGGCCATGCTGTGCTAGCTAGCTGCGGGCTGCAAGCCGTCGCGATCTTACAAAATTAACCATACCAGTTCCACCTCGGCGTCGCGCCGAGACCTTGGCGAGGATTCACTCGGAGCTCCCGTTCCTCTTGTAGCCGAGCGATATTGGATGCAATTTTACACATTGCAATAGTGTTTATGAATAGAACATGTAGTAGTTTTGTTACAGCTAGTCTATAGCTGATGAGTAATGTAGGTTTGGCTTTTGTCAATGACCACGAGCACAACTCAAGTCAAGTCATTTAATTTAGAGAGTGCAGATCGATACAAATTCTGGCCCTCTGGCTCTGCTCTGTCTCTGAGACCAGACAAAACCAAAAAAGGCCAAGAGGAGTGTCAACAAAAAATTATATATTTGATTCAGCATGGCCATGGCGTTGACACTTTGTAGTCTTCGAGGAACATCAAGAAGATTTGATATCAGCCAAGTGCTGCTGCGTGGAGCCGTCAAGCAAGGCCAAAGCCAAAGGAAATACCGGCTGTTGCCAAGACAAGAACTGCATCACTCTCAGAGTCAAAGTCAGAGGCACTTCAAAAGTTCTTCAAACTTATTTTCAAGTTCAGCATCAGAAAGAGGCAACTCGCTGAGTGGTAATAATCATGATAATACTAGCATATGATTGATTAGATCGACAAATCAATCGTTTTCATGGCCTCTTTTACATTTAATTGCAGTCTTTTAGTCTGTTGGCCGCGCCGACAGTAAAAGACTGAAATTAAATGTACTATAACTAAAAGGGGCCATGAAAACGAAAGATTTGCCGTCGATCTAGTGATTGATATGTTAATGGGCCTCTTTACAAATTACCATTAGTCCGTTACATGAATTGAACTGAATGTGCCGAGATGGATGGGTGGATGGCGGATGAGTGGATGGATGGATGGATGGATGGATTGGTGGATGGATGGATTGATGGATGGATGAATAGATGGATGGGTGGGCAGATGGATGGATTGGTGGATGGATGGATGCATGATGGGTGGATGGATGCATGATGGGTGGATGGATGGATGGATGGATGGGTGGATGGATGGATGGGTGGATTGATGGATGGATGGATGGATGGATGAATCTATAGGTGGATGGATGGATGAATCTATAGGTGGATGGATGGGTGGGCGGATGGATGGATGGATTGGTGGATGGATGGGTGGGTGGATGGGTGGATGGATGAATGGGTGGGTGGATGGATGGATGGGTGGAGGGATGGATGGATTGATGTTTGGATGGATGGATGGATGGATGAATGGGTGGATGGATCGATGGATGGGTGGATGGATGATGGATGGATGGGTGGATTGATGGATGGATGGGTGGGCAGATGGATGGATGGATGGATTGGTGGATGGATGGAAGGATGAATAGGTGGATGGATGGATTAATGGATGGATGGATGGATGGATGGATGGATGAATAGGTGGATGGATGGGTACTATAGATGGATGGGTGGATGCATGATGGTTGGATGGGTGAGTGGGTGTGAAGTTAGATAGATGGATGGGAGGGTGGATCTAGCCAGGCAGGTGAATTAATTTCTAAATGAGTGAATGGACACAAATATTTATGAAAAAGTTCATACAATAAATGTCATTTCTTATTTTGTTCATTATTCTGACAGGTGTTCTTAAAATTCATCCCAGAGTTTCAGAAGCAATCCAGGGAGATTATCCCGTTGTAGCTTTGGAGAGTACCATCATCACCCATGGAATGCCATATCCTGCAAACCTCCAGTAAGTGGAAATCTACAGTATAAATAGTTGTAATACATGTAGGTAGCAGTGAAAAAATACATGGGTGGGGGGGGGGGGGGGGGGGGGGGCCTCAGGGCAAATTCGCCCCCACAATTCATAAAAGAACCCCCGTAAATTGGCATAGAGTTCAATGCCTAACAAATTTCAAAGTGTTATTTTCATGCAGGCAAGCTTGAAAAGTAGCCCCCAAAATAAATATCTATTTTAATATGACCTTTCACACAATCACACTCTATATATAATATGCACAATTTCTTGGTCGTTCAGTGTACATAGACAATGCATGAGTTAGCTCGTCAAATGTCCTGTTAGCCATGCATTGCCTACAACATACAACAGCATGCTATGGTGTGGATAACCTAATAGTTGCTTATATGTTTACAATTTATATGTGTATTTTTAATGTATCTAATTTTATTTATGAATATTATATATTGTACCATGATTTTATCATACCGGAAATAAATTAATAAAAAACAAATCTATAGAAAGAAACAATAACACAAATTACTTGGCTCTTACCCACAATCCTTTATCTATGTGGAGTGAAGTCCACCTGTCTATAAAAAAAACTATTCAATTTGGAATAAGTTTTTTGTATGACGTTCATCTATCTGTTTGTTCCCTTAGGCTTTGGCGTTGTTAGGACAAATAATTTGTTCCTTTTCTAATAATATTTAGATATAATATTCTAATAATAATTCAAATAATTTGTTCCTTTTCTTATCATTTTTCATAATAGGACAGCACTCAAAGCAGAGGAAATAGTCAGGGAAAATGCCATCCCTGCTACGATAGCCGCCATAGACGGTAAATTGTGCGTGGGACTAACCCAGGATCAGCTTGAGGTCTTGGCCACGTCACAAGATGCTTTCAAGACGTCCAGAAGAGATCTAGCGTGGGTGCTTAGTCAGGTATTAAGGAATACTATGAAATAATCAGGGTTAAAGTGGTCCATTAATTTCATAAGATTTTTCTTAAAGTGATATATATCTGAGACTTCAGTCATATACCAATATCATCTTAAGATCATTCTGATTGATGCGTGAAGTTTCGTAGAAATGAAGCACTTGTTATCTAGTGAAAAGAGTGAAAAAGAATTATGTCAGATGGGTGATGTTGGAAGAAATAGCTTTATTATTAACATTATTAGAGTGCATTTTGACCAATCACATGGCCAGAACATTCTTATGAGGGATAATATAGTATTGTTAATTGTTTCTGCTTAGGATGGGGTAGGGTGTTTGGGACTTGGTAGGTGGTTTAACAGCGGGCCCTTTCCCCCTTCCCCCCTTCCCTATATTAGCTACATGTACATCATTCACCAATAGTGCTAATTTAAAAAAAATTATTCATTACATTTGTACTTATTTTGGGGACTTAGAAAGCCATAGGAGGAACGACAGTGTCAGGAACTATGGTTGCCGCTCACCTGGCGGGCATTCCCATTTTTGTCACGGGGGGTATTGGAGGTGTGCACAGAGGAGGGGAAACAAGTGAGTAAAATGTCAATTTTATCCATTTTAACTCTTTGTAAAATGTCATTGTCATTGTAAATTTGAATATAAAGTGATTCATCTATAGTTTATAGTGACCACCTACATATCTAAGAGTTTGACTTTAATTTGTTGTTGTTTTTTCGACGCATTCAGTAATAGTCACACAAATATTCAAGCTTGGGTCCATGTAGAATTGCAGTTGGTATACTGGAATCAAATACTAATGGTCGTCAATGGATGAATTACTCATATGTAGGAATGGTGTGTGAAATGTCGTTTACAACAATTTTGTATTGAGTAAAGTAATATGTGTTTTTTATTATTTTTTTCTTTGCGCTTTGTTCTGATATCTATGTGTATTTTCTCATTTTAAATTTATTGTCATGTTATACTGACGTATTCATTTTTAAAATTTCATTTGATCACACCCTATATCTACCTAGCCATGGATGTAAGCGCTGATCTGACAGAGCTGGGCCGGACACCAATCACGGTCGTCTCAGCTGGTGTTAAATCCATCTTGGATATCCCACGCACATTAGAATATCTAGTAAGCGAAAATCATTGTTTTATATCTGGTTGAAGTTAATAATGAGTATGCTGAATGGCAACCAAGAATACCCTGTTCCACCAAGAAGCAGGTAAAGTATAAAAATGAATGAAATTTCCGAAACATATTTCTAACCCAGCGATTGATGTAAGCGCTGATCTGACAGAGCTGGGCCGGACACCAATCACGGTCGTATCTGCTGGTGTTAAATCCATCCTGGACATCCCACGCACATTAGAATACCTGGTAAGCAATGAACTCCTACCAAAATTCTCTTTTTATATCCGGTTGAAGTTTAATGAATAGCAGCCCTTGGCGAAACATGGTCAGACTGATTGGAGGGACAAACACATTATTTTCTTGGGGGCAGGGGGGGGGGGGGGGGGGGGGGGCACACCTTATGTATTTGCTTGATTTTTCTAAAAAATTTCCCCTCATGTTTTTTATTTGTTGTTTTCATTGCACTGAAAACCATGCTCTAAACTTGCATTAAAAACATAAATTTCTATTTTTCTCCTTGAACAAATACTTTTTAACTCCTAACCATGCTCTAGCAATTTATTTAAAACTCTTATAATTTTATTTTATTTTTACAGGAAACACAGGGTGTTACCGTGGCTGTGTATGGGTCTTCCAATGAGTTTCCAGCATTCTTTACCCGACATAGCGGCGTCAAGGCGCCCATCACAGTAAGAACACCGAAAGAAGCTGCAGAACTCATTGGTAAGGATCAATTTGACTAGTAATTTTATGTCATTACCTCAGAATTAATAGTTTAAACCCTAGATTTCATGTCTCTTCTTGAAGCCAAATAACAGTATTGGGAAAGCATCTATAATGGCCAAACTGATCACTCAATATTGTTGAAATAGTATAAAAAAGGGGCTTGTGTGGTAAAATCTGATCCTTAGTATCCTTAAATTTAAAAAAAAACTTCCATGCATGCCGCCAGCATGCATTTATATTAGTAATCAATATTAGTATTGATTGATAGTGATAAATCTTGATTTTGTCCATTACGTAGACAGCAACCAGTCTTTGGGTCTTGGCAGTGGCATTCTGATTGCAGTGCGTATTGATCGATATTAATTATCATTGATATTAATCAATATTAATAATGCTTTATGTTGATAAATAAATCTTGATTTTGTCCATTACTTAGACAGCAATCAGTCTTTGGGTCTTGGCATAGGTATCCTAATTGCAGTGCCTAATACAAATTGACATTAATCAATATTATTATTGATGAATATCGACTGATATTTATAATCAATAGTAATATTGATTGATATTTATCAATACTAATATTGATTAGAATGGAAAAATATTGATTAGTATGTTGATTGATTTATTCATAGACAGCAACCAGTCTTTGGGTCTAGGCAGTGGCATTCTGATTGCAGTGCCAATCCCAGAGAGCTTTGAGGCAGAAGGAGAGGCGATTGAGACTGCCATACAGACTGCACTTGCAGAGGCAAAGTAAGAATCAATATTTGGCAAATGTGCACTTTAGCCTTAGGAGAAATATTATTTATAGTTGCTAGCTTCAGTTTGATATTTTATTTATGGTTTGGGTTAAAGGGCGTTAGGGTTTGGTGTTAGGTTAGATTGAAACTATTAACTGTAGTGTACCCAAACCATGACCCTATGATAAACTGCAATACATGTTGCACTAAGGTAAGAATCAATATTTTGGCAAATTTGCACTAATTAACTTTTTTTTCCTGATGGCCCAGTCAGGTTTTAAATTGATAATCATAACATTTTGCTTACCAGAAACAATAAAATAGGTGGTTCAAAACAAAGACATGAACATTTCTGTTCATTCTGGTTGCCCAGCCGGACAAGTAAAATTTGATGTTAGAAAGATTTCAGTGGGGCAAAGCAATTTTGCATATTATATTGTATATAAAAAAGAATATACAGATTACTCTGTCCAAATATTGCTTCTCTCTTTCGATCCTATTTTTTCCCCCCTTTACAGTGAGTTTGTTGCCCCTTTGAAGAATGAATGGTGTAACATGATCATTCTCACCTGATTACCTGGGCACAGTTCAAACTCTCACAGTTATCTTGTGCACCCTCTCAACTCTCTTGGGAGCATACTAGCTGCGAGCAACCAATTAGCACATTCGGCTAATCATTCTTTACAAAAAATGTGTAATTTGTGTTAATTTGTATTTCTCTTACTACATGTATCTCTGTTTTTCTTTCTTTTTCCCCCTTTACAGTGAGCGAGGTGTTAGTGGGAAGAATGTGACACCGTTCATTCTTCAGAGGGTCAACGAACTCACGGCTGGAAAATCTCTGGAAGCCAGTATCCTTTAACTTCATGAGTGCGTTACAAGAAGGAAAGTTGGTAATGTAAATGGTTACATTACATGGCTACCATTTGTTAGGCAATGATAGAAATCAACATTTGTTATAGCGATTCATTAATTTGGTCAAATTCAACTGAAATCACTTGGACCTTTCACACTTGTCTTGTAACTTGTTGTTTGGCTTATGGTAACAAACAAATGAAATAGGTTTTAATTTTTCGCAACGAAGTGGACGGAGGCATGTTTTGGGGTTATTTGTCGGTCCATAGATTCTAGGGTCATACGGTCAAAGGTCCTGGCTCATTATACATGCAAAAGAAGCTAGCTATCACAAGAACTCAATGTGAACATCGTTCTCGAGTGATATTGTTATATCTAACCCTGATACACTTTAGTCACATTTGAGTTATTCTTATTTCCTTTAACAGAAGCCTAATTCCCATAGACAAAGCCCTGTATTACAACAACGTGAAGGTCGGCAGCCAGATTGCGGGAGAATTGCCGCTCCTGAAGCGGAGGAAACGAGTTCCCAGTGCTGAGCCGGGCGGAGTAAAGAGGACTCAAGGTCGAGGCGGGAAGCCTTCACAAACTGGGCGGCCCGTAGTTATCGGGGCGAGCATCGTAGATTACAGTGCTATGGTCACAGAAGCTGACATAGTGGTGAGCTGGGTTTGGCAATTTGGGAAACAAATACATTTAAGGGAAGTTTACGAAAATTCAAATAAACACAAAAGTTATCAAGCGAGAATCTTATACTGCATTGCAGTGGCCGCAGAAGCAGACCTAGTTGTATTTTTGGTTTGCCGATTTGGAAAAGAAAGGTTTTGCTTTTGATATGCACAATGATTTTATTATCGGGGCTCTCCCCGTTTCAGCTTATCTTTCAGGCAGCCAAAATTACACTTCAGGTTTACTCATTTCATAGTTTTTATAGTTAATTATTCATCCCTGTTTAAATTTCTGCTTCATTTCAAAACAGTATGGCAAAATAACTAATGTTGGGCGATTCCATGCGATTTACGGGGGTGGAACATTGCAGATGCCATAAAGAGGCTCGGAGCAGATCCCATTTTTCTCTCATTTCCAAGTTTTACAAAATATATATTCATGCTTTTTTGAATTTCTGCTTCTCTTTAATACAGTATGGTGGAATGACCAACGTTGGAAAATTCCATGTGAGTTCCGGGGGTGTGGGAAGGAACATTGCGGATGCGCTCACGAGGCTCGGAACGGATCCCATTTTTCTCTCGGCCGTTGGTGACGATCATGAGGGCAAGGCACTACAAAGTAACTGTAGTCATATGGTGAGTTAGACCAAAAAATCTTTCTCTTCAGAGAAATACTGAAGTTCATACTGAGGGCTTGAGTTGTGCGTGTGTGCCTCGACTACCGTTGCGATAGCTACGGAGCTAGCGCTATCTAGCGAATGTGTACTATGCCCTGCGTTATCAAGGATCACGCACGCACGGTCACTTAAAATGCCTTTTACTCGGCCTACAAGGATTTATGACTTTGAGGCGGTAAGTTCCCGATATCTTACTTATTATTACTTAATGAGTAGCATTGATGCCAAAATGAGAAGTTCAAAGTAAGAAGTGACCGACAACAGTCCTTCTCAGGACTCTCCAATCCTCCCTTCTCACATGGTGTAACGGCAAGCTGACAGTAATTAGAACCCTGCAGTTCTTCTTAAATTGAAAGTGTATCTATTTTTTGTAAATCAATGAAGCCGCGAGCTATCGAATCTGGCAGATTCTTCTTCAGGCGTACAAATGACAGCTAACTGTACTCAACATAGAGTTATATACATACACAGGTGGCTGGAAGGTGCGACCAGCAACAAGCTGGAGTGAACAAGAACAAAAGGATGGGGGAATACAGTAAATGCAGTAGCAGGCTAGAGTAGACAGGAACAAAAGAAATTGTGCTGATGATGGCTACCGACATATCTCTTTTTTGTTTGCTTCAGTTACTCAAGGGCTGAATCTATTCACAGTATACATGTACTTTTCTTTGTTTTTGTTTCTTATAAAGGATTTCAGCCAGGTCTCTCAAGAGCTGGATACAAGAACGGCCGCGTACTGCTTGGTCTTTGGGAAAGAGGGAGAGGTTGAGATTGGCATAGGGGATATGGATATAACTGATACAATCACGCCATACTATGTAAGTTCTAATATGTTTTCACTGTTTGTGGGTTAGGGTGCTAATGGTGATTGGTGTTGCATCTGATGATGATGGTTGATGGTGATGGTGATGATGATGATATTGTAACCATGATACAAACAAGTTTTGTTTTTGTTGTTATTTCCTAAGTGATCCACAAAGACTTTTAAAAGTGAGCAGACCTGTTAATAATTGTCGCCATCCTTCATTTCCACAGATATCTCAGCATGAGGAGTCACTTACCCAAGCCCCCCTGGTGTGCATGGATGGCAACATTCCTGTAGAGTCCATTGAATACGTGGCTTCATTCTGCGCTGACCGGCGCATTCCCCGTAAGTCTTGAAATATTAAATTACAGACATTATTTGTTGCTGCTCATGCTTTTCTATCTGTAATATCATTTCATATCCCTTGGAAAGGAACATTCTGTGATGTTCCCTTCACCACGAGTTAACATCTGTATAATATTATATGTATAAGTGGCAGAAAATATTCTTGTACCTAACCATGATTTGCTAAAATGCAAATTTTCAATCCGTTCATCTCTGTTCGCATTCATTTCTTGTCGGGCAATGTACGTTGTTTTTTCCGGCGGAATGTTTTGTGCATGAAGCAATGGAGACGACTTTCACCACAGGATTATTTGATTTTGAAAATGTTCTATTGTAGGGCATTCGTTTACGCTACCCGGTGATATGTGACGAGGCCTTGAACTGTAAGTCCATCAAATCAAAAACTATGTTCCCCACCCTTTGAATTTGTTCATGAGACCACCAACATTGAAGTATCTACTATGGAACGAAGATAATAGATTATAGTAAGTTTGTCTATAAGTTTGTAAATAACCAGGGGCAATATTGTGTGTATGTGAATAAACAAATAGTGCAATCTTTGATATACATAATTCTCTTCTGATAATGATTATTACTATTATTATTAATATCATTATCATTATTATCCTCACCCTTTCCTCCATGTTCTAGTTTGGTTTGTACCAACATGCATCATGAAGACAAAGCCTGGCAGTCAGGCTATATGAGTATTGCCTCACCAAACATCAACAAATTATGTTATTATTGTTATTTATTATCATTATCATTACTCTTCCCTTTCTTCCATGTCTCAGTTTGGTTTGAGCCAACATGTGTCATGAAAGCGACAAAGGTCTTTCAGTCAAAACCAAAGTACAAGAAGCTCAGCTTTGCCTCGCCAAACATCAACGAACTCAGGAAAATGTATGAGGCCGTTACAGGAAAGGAAGCCGTGAAATTCAAAGGTAATCAAAAAATAATACGAGCAATGAAAAGGGTTTCATGGGAACGTCCGCCATTGAAGGGTCTTTGTGGCTCGATGGTTGAGCACCGGTCTAGCAACCCGGAGGTCACTGGTTCAATTCAAGGCGAAGCCTATTTTTCTTTGCTAACTTTTGTTCAAATTCAAAGGTAAATACGTACCTACAGCCAGTGTCAGAATTAGAAATCCATATTAAAGACGTCTTTATAAATCTCCCAATCACTCAAATTACAAACTACAATTTAAATGAATACTACTGCAACATTTGAGAAAGTGCTGTTTTTTGTTCAATACAGTGAAACCTCGTTATAACGAGCACCTTTGTCCCATTGAATATACCTTGCTGTATCAGGGCTTTATAGGGGTAGTTTAGTTTTGGTAGAGATGGCGCTGCACATCACAATTTTTTTGTGAGGTAATGAAAAACTGAGTGTCGAATTTGAGAGAACATGCAATTTTAATGGCAGAATAAACTTTATTTGCTCAAAATCGACCCAGAAACGGCTGAAATATTAATAAATATATCTGATCTTATAATTATTTGGGGCCCAAATAATTAGATGATTTTTTCAAAAAATTTAAAAAATGCTTGCACTTTTTCAAAAATTTTCAAAAGCGTTTTTTAAATAGTTGTTGATGATCTTTCTATTTAATCATTATTTCAATAAAACATCACATGCATAATTTTGTATGAAAAATGGTTGAAACCAATGCCTTTTTAGAAAGTGCCCTCTTGTGTTTTAATGGCTCTTTTTGAATGATAACAGGCTTTTTACTTAGTCGTTTGTAATTTTGTATGCCTTTCGAGCATGGTAGAGTTATAACTATTAGTTTATTATGTTAATGTCCAGGTTTGGTTACTAAAGTTCAGCCTTACCAAAACTGTACTACCCCTTTAAAATACATAAAACATGGTTCGTTATAAATTCCACTGTAATTTGAAAATAGTATTTCAGTAGTGTGATTGGTGATTGCAGACATTTCAGACTTGTGATCTTGTATGTATCGCTTTTACTTGCACATTATGTGTAAGATCTGATCGTTCACATTTACTGACGACCTAGCTATCACTAAAAGAAAATCTTGCAAACATATCTATTCTCAAATAATTACAAATGATCAATCACTATAAAGATGCTTTCTAACCTCTCTTTCAAATTGATTGTTGACCATTCACCAAAGAAGTGAAAGCTAAAATATTTCTATTTATTCCCCTAAATATTTGCAGATGACATATCACTCACTGAGAAGCTAAAAGAGTGTGTCAAGCTGAGTACCGTTGTGATGCCTCACACTGACTGCCTAGTCATCACTCTAGGGGCAGATGGGGCGCTCGTCTGTTGCCATGGTAACCCAGATGAACCATGGATGCGAGATCGGAATGTTTACCAAGACGTAAGATTTGGTGGTGGGGGTGGTGTTGGTGATGATGATGATGGTGGTGGTGGTGGTGGTGATGATGATGATGATGATGATGATGATGATGATGATGATGATGATGATGATGATGATGATGATGATGATGATGATGATGATGATGATGATGATGATGATGATGAGGATGGTGATGATTATGAAGATGATGTTGCTGATGATGAAGATGGAGATGGTGATGATGATGATGGTGGTGATGATGATAATGATGATGATTTGGAAAATGATGATGATAGTCATTTTGTTAATGGTAAGACTTTGAAAGAGTTTTCAATCATATTTTGTAAATTTTAACTTTCATCTTTCACAAGTCAAACACTGTTCTATTCCAGATTCAAACATCTCCTCCCCCTTATGTACTTTTGATATATCTTGTTTTCATTTGTATTTCTCTCTTTCCAGGTCTCCTTTGATAATGATCTATCATTTTCTGCACACCATTATCCTGCCTGTCCATTGGATGATCCGGAGGGAGGTATCATATCTGTGTCTGGAGCAGGAGATTGGTAAGAGCTTAAAGGGACTAACATTGTCAAAATCCTCAAAACTTACTTTTAACTATAGTGGTTCTCTCATACCTTGTCATGTTCATATTAACAATAAAAGCATTGGACAGGTTTTGGTTTTTCAAATTTCCATTTCGTTCAAAAGATATTTTGACAATTGAAGTGTTCAGATGATAAACTGTCTACGGGATAATGTCAGCCGTGTACAAAGTATTCTAGTGCAATGAGTTAGTGAATATCACTTTGCATTTTTGCTCATTTCTTGGCAAAAAACATCCAATTAATTTGAAATTTTCACACATTACTTTGTGGACATATCAGATCACACCAATCCACATTTTATTAATCACTCATCACTTTTTGCACTTGTCAATAAAGTTACTAGATCCCTTTAAAGGGGACCACCATGCAAAGAACAACACAAGGTTAAATGTTGTGCTATCATTGTTTGATATTATTAGATGTCCAACACTTTGCAAAAGGGTTGTGGAATTCCTAAGCAATACAATTAATCACCCAAACTTACAGAACTGAACAGGGCCTTAAGTTCTATAAGTGCCAAACATTTGCAAGTGCAGAAAAAAGTTAGTGTGGAGGCTCGACTTATCGGAACTTGTTTGCCCAAGTCACAAGCAAAGGCTAGTTTAGTTTTTTTTTGCTTGAATATTATGTATATTGCCCTTTTCATGGTAAATGAATGACTTATATCAGAAGATTGAAGTCCGATCTACATTCATCTAGGATTCTTTTGTTCTTACTTTCTGCAGTCTGGCTGCGGCCATGATGACTGGAATGCTGCGAGGTTATGAGCAACATGACTGCATACATTGGGGCCTTAGGACGGCAATACACTCCCTCCCTTCCCATCACGCCGTGCTAGATTCTATAAGATTAATTATATCAAATCAATTAAAGTAAATTTATTCAGTTGATTAATTTAATTGAATTCTATATGATATATCATATTTAATTAATTTCATTTAATTATTTAACTTTTTCTGATTTTCTGCAGTCTCGCTGCGGCTATGATGGCCGGGATGCTCAGAGGTCATCGGCAACATGACTGCGTTCATTGGGGCATGAAGGCTGCGGTGCATTCCCTCCAATCCCATCATGCAGTACCAGATTCAATCAACGAGGAACTCTTCGATCTTCCCTCCGACGACAAGTCTGTGCCAACCAAGATCCACTAACCTGTGTATAGTGACCACCCAAGGGGGAAAAAAAATCTGTCCACTGTAGACAGGTGGCCTCTATAACATTGTTTTCCTCTGCAGTGGAACACCTTTGGTGGCCACTATAGGAAGGTTGGCTGCTATAGACAGGTGGCCACTAAGACAGGGTTTGACTGTATTTGACATCCTGCGATTCATGAGAGTATCTATTACATTGTTTGCCTATGTTTCACGAGATATGATTCAATTTGTAATAGCCAATTATAAAATGATACAACATAATATTATCTGCATGTTATTATTATAGAGATTGGTAGAAAAGTATTGAAATAATTTTGTAATCGTGTCTTTATATACTTGTATATATTGGAATACAAAATGTATATTTTTATAATGATGAGATAATGTTTAATATAAAAAAGAACTTTAAGATATGAATCTTGTACTGTATTACTTTTAAATGCTTTGAGAATTCCAATACCCCTAATTCATGACGTACGACTACATATTTTTCTCTGAACAGTTGTCATTGTTCCTTGAAAATGTTGTCAGACTACCTACATGTATATATAAGCAAAAAAGGACAACCTATATGATACTGAGACCGAGCATGGTGGCTTAGCGGTTAGAGTGTCCGCCTCATGCACGGGAGGTCCCGGGTTCGAATCCAGACCAGGTCATACCATAGACTTTTTAAATGGTACCTTCTGCCTTCTAGCCAGGCACTCTGCAATTAGAATGGAGAAGGGAAAGTTTAAAAAATACGTATGATACCGAAGCAGGGATGTCAGTATCATGTCACACTTTTGTGTTATAATAATGGTTCTGAACAACTTGTCCTTTGCGAAAGTGAAGATTTTGAATCCTCCAGTTCATCCAGTTCATAGAAACAAAACTAAATCTCTTTAAGTGGACTCACTATTTTGGGAGTAGTATAGTTTCACAACCTATCCAGGTTGCTTCTTTAGCTAAACTGGCTTGAGTAGAGAAGATTACTGGTGAAAGCTGTTAGAATCACTGAGCTGAGTAATCTTCTATTGTTTGAGATTGTTTAGGCGTTGAGGAACTGTACTACTCCCAAAATAGTAAGTCCAGTTGAACAAATTTATTTTTGTTTCTATGAATTTATCCTTTAATTCAGGATTTTGGTAGTTGGTACGAGCTGGACGATTGCCTTAGCTTGCCTGACATTGTTTAGAACAAGTTACCCATGCTAATGAATATGTGTAAAGTTACACTTTGGTAGTCTTATATTAGGAATATGTGTATTAAGTGAATGTATCATCGCCCAAAGATCATGTTTTTATAAGATTTGTATTAAAAGATTAATAACTAATTTTGAAGACGTTTGACAATCCATATTACTTCCAAATCCGTTGTGAATTCCAGGAATGTATTCTGTACTTAATGTCCAAATGCTGTAGCTCCAAAAATAAAATTGAACAAGGAGGCTAAGACTAATAAAATAACATTAAAATGGGAGAAAATGCATTATTAGCCTCCTTATTTCATTTTATCTTTGGATCTCCAACACATAGACCATGGGCGTCGATCTGTAACTGATACCCAATTGTTCAGGGGGGGTGATCTATTCATTGATCCCCCCCTCCCCCGATCAATAGGTATTACGTAAGGATCGATGCCCATATGACATAGACATTCAATAATATTCTGTACCTCTATAGATTTGTAAAGATCATGTTGCCAAATAATGAAATGAGAATGGCAGATGTTGATGTTATGTATTTGGAGCACTTTCCTTTGTGAGAAGTATTGGTAAGTAAGCAATTATTTTAATGTGATAGTAGTTGTGTACACTTATAATAATCAAATTGTTTATACTGCGCAAGTTTAAAAAAAAAGTATCAAGCAATAATATTTTAAAGGTGGAAATGGTTAAAGGAAAACAGATCACATCTTGTTAAAGGGACTTAGTAACATTGTCCAAATCCTCAAAATAAAATTTTAATTCTAGCGGTTCCCTTATACCTTGTTGTATTCGTATTAACAATAAAATCATAGGACAGGTTTCGGTTTTTCAAATTTCCCTTTCGTTACAAAGATATGTATGATTGAAGTATTCAAATAAGAAAAACTCCGGGCGAGTTTTTCTCCCGTGTACAAAGTGAGTGCAGCGAGTTACTGAATATCACTTTGCATTTTCGCTCATTACTTGGCCATACAATGTCCATTTGACTTGAAATTTTCACACAATACCCTGTGGACATATGATATAACAACAATGTACATTGCATCAACTATTCATCACTTTTTGCACATGTCAACAAAGTTACTAGATCCCTTTAATAGTTTTGGGATAACTGGTGGTTGATCAAACAATGTGGGACTTGTATGGTCTTGTTCTTCCATCTGTGCAATTCATTCCATATAGTTATATGAGCATTCATATCCAGTGTGTTCATTTATGTATGGGCATGTGTGCCTTTTTCCTCTAAGTAGTGTGTGTAACTATTTATATGCATTCCATATTACTGTCTAATATACTTTTTGATCTAGGATTGTGGTATATAATGATATTCCCAGTATGTATTTGAACTACATTTATATTAAAATAACATTTCAAATCAGCTAAAAATTGACCAAAATCTTCACTTGACTGACCATAAATATCAAGTTTCATTCCAACTAATGCTGCAGTATTTATCAGTTTTCTCCCCAAGTCTAAATAGACTTTTCATGCCCGTTTTGTGTTGGATATACTATATGTACTGCGCATATTGTAAACGATTATTATAAACTACATACTGGTTCCTTCTTAATTTTGGTGATTACATTTATTAAGAACTTATATTAAATGAGAATGATTCTCCAAATGCTTGCATACTTGTGAAGCAGTATTCATGAAGAATATACAGCATGGGCGGTATTCTACTAAATTTATCAACATAGGCTGGACTAAGGGAAGGCGTCAAAATTAAATATAGTGGGTGGCAGCGGGATCCCGCAGTAGCCCGCTCGTGTGCGCGCAATATAGGTCGGACTAATTTTAACTTTACAAAGCTTGACCAGTATTATTTATTACCTTTAATATTGGTAAGTGTGAACAGGACACAATGAAGACCAAAGTAAATAATGCAATGGGAAACCATATTGTATTCAAGTTCGGCATAAACGTTTTTTTATTTTCTTTCTTTTTACTGAAAAAAGGGAGATTCTGTTAACGATACACATATTATATTAAAAAGTATCTACGTATATAATGAATTATACATTGCTCATATCATATCAAATAATTAATCATCCTTTTTCTATGTCATACACAAAGAAAACAATAATAATAATAATGCAAGATTAAACTTTATACTTTCTATGATAATGTTAACAGAAAAGCATACAGTAAAACCTCATTATAGCGAGCACCTCGGGTCCATTGAATTTACCTCGTTATATCAGGTATCTCGTATTGGGGCTTTAAAACAATACAATACATAGAACCTGGACCTGTGTGAACAAATCTTGGGTACCTCGTTATAGCAGAGCTCGTTATAAAGAGGTTCCACTGTAATGCTTTGCATGGTTATAGTCCTCGGCAAACATAACGGTAAGCAATAATGATATTTTGATAGCATGCTATAAAATCATCTAATCTTCATAAATAATTGAGAAAGTGCCTTAATTTTGTGTACCTGGTGCCTGCCAGATAATTCATTTTTACTTTCCTTGTTCATTCTTTGATCCACAATCCGGGGGGGTGTTTAAAAAAGATTCGAAATTGGACCTAATGATTATGGAAAGCCAATTGCAGCCTTGGGATAAAACATATTCAAAAGCAAAAATATACTAGTATTTTTATCAAAATTAATGCCTTTTCAAAAGAACTGTTTTAACAATTTTACAACGAAACAAATGGCTTTCCATTATTGTTGGGTCCAACTTGGAGTAAAGTTAAACTTTGGATCTTTGTGAAACACCCCCGTAGGATTAAACATAACAGATTTTAATAGCTTGATCACGAGCATTGAAAAATCAGGAGAAATCCTATTTTCAGTGTAATAATAACAGGCAAATTATATTGATTATACAAATTATGTGTACAATACATATGCTGTTTTCTCTTCAATTTGATCATGTTGGTTGTATTCTTTGTCAATTATGAGAAATAAAACATTTTTGTAATGAAATATAAAGTTTCTGATGCTTAAAACTTTTAATTTGCTTGTAATCTGACAATGGGAATAAAAATGATACACATTTACATATATGATATCATAACTAAACATTGAATTCTCATAATCTCAAAGGGCTCACACATTCGTATGATATCATAACTGAATAATGAATGTGCATAATCTCAAACAAATCGTAACATATTTTTCGCTTCAGAAGAAACTCGTAAGGCATCTTATGATATTTACAAAAAGTACTGAATATATAATATAATCGACCAACATATATATGTTTCCTGTGAGATAAACATAAACAGGCTTCTGAATTGCATAACATAATAACAAACTTAATTACAAACAAAGTTACTGCTAAAACCTCTCAATATCACAATATGACAATGATACAGTGGAACCTCAGTATAGCGGGAATCTTGGGACCATGCCAATTACCCCGTTATAATCAGAGCAACAAAGGGAATATAAACAACTCATACCACCAAATTTTCTTGTTATTAGAGGGTTTTGTTACAACAGAGCTTGTTATAATGAGATTCCACTGTGTACAGATCTGATATTACACAGTTAGGCCTAAGATCTTAACAGGGGTACAATTTAACCATGGGTTAAATATCATCGGTTGACATAATTCCTTTATTCCAAATATTGTTTATTTTTTTCAAATATTCTAGGATGCAAAAAGCCTGAATATGCCTTTAGAGCAGCTCTACATGTACTCAAATGTAACTCAATATAAAGAAACTTTGGTCTTTTTCCACACTCCTACATAATGTTACTGATGCAAGTTACTTCAACAATGATAAACAAAATACAAATACGTTTAATAATTACATTTTCAAAAAAGCATCAACATATTACATAATCTAACAACATTCAAAATTAATTAACTTGGCTAATTACTGTTGCACGTTCCTTTACATTTTATAGAAGGAATCGCGAGCAATTCTCTTTCATTTCTATTGCACTAAAGCCCAGCGTACACAGAGCCGACTCGATCCGATCCGATTTGACTGGGTTTCAGTCAGGCTAGAGGCGGTTTCGCTCAGTCGAAGCCGATTCAACGGCCTCGAATGACTTCCGACTGGCTCTTGACCGGCAAAACCGGAGTCCCGAGGCAACGCATACTGAGCCAATCCGACTGAAAACCAGTCGGATCGGGTAGAGACGGCTCTGTGTGCGTTGGGCATAACTCACATTGCAGACGATAGCCATAATTCATCCCGGGTCCTATTGCATAAAAGGTTGTTACGATCAATCGCAAAGTTGCGATTATGCAAGATTGTAAGAAAATACGCGCATTTGGGCCAATCAGATTTGCCTATTTAGACTTGCGCTTAATCGCAACAGTTTGCGATCGTAACTCTTTACGCCATAGGACCCAGAATTGTTATAGCCCACGCAACAAACGCTTACAAGTCATCATAATTGTAATTATAGTATTAGTTAAACTTAAAGTAACTCCATCGCTATCTTTAAAGGGCGTTTTGAGAGCGCGTATAACATGTACTAACGCGTTCACGTCACAGAACCAGGCGCGGCGGAATCCTGTGAGCGCGAAAATAAGGCCACTCTTTCGCGTATGTTAGCTCCAGAGCGCGCACGACGCACATTTTAACATGTTGCCTCCCCATGTGAGTTTTTTTTAAACGCCCCGTATTACATGACAACGCTGTGACTTTAAACTATAAAACTAGATTCAAAATGAAGCATTCCACCACATTCGACTTTCCTTTGCTTCACATTTAAACCTAACAATTTATGCGGTGTTTTTATGTAAAAATGCTTTTAAACATGAATATTGTAAGTAAACAAAAACCCTTCACCAACATAATTGTGATTATGATCTCAACAAACAGCTACAAGTCGCCATTGCATAATAATATGATACACATAGTTATATAAATTACTATAAACCACATATTAAATTAATTTAACAAAGCAAGACGAAAAATTATGATTTAACGACCGAGGACAGAGCACAAAATGATTTAATCATAAATTAATTTCCTATAGAACATTTGACGTCGTAAAGTTGTTTGGCCTTAAAATACACTGTCGGTCTTATTTCGCCAGGTGTCTGGAGGGGGGGGGGGGGGGGGGGGTCGAGGCCTAAATACGTGTCCTCGACGAATTAAGGATATATACATGTAAATAAATGAATAACAAAATATTGTTGTGTGTGCATTATGTTTTGCATGTTTAATGTGCAAGACTGCAAGTTATCCGTGTGTTTGCAGTAGTGGTTTAAATGCTTCGGATAATAATGAGCAAGTATAATATGCGCCATCAACGATTACACAACATCGGTTCAACAAACCCGTTAGCCCTTTAGAACGATTTG
Source organism: Echinarachnius parma (assembly GCA_037951105.1). Classification (NCBI taxonomy): domain Eukaryota; kingdom Metazoa; phylum Echinodermata; class Echinoidea; order Clypeasteroida; family Echinarachniidae; genus Echinarachnius; species Echinarachnius parma. The sequence goes on along the minus strand of JBAMJV010004159.1, from coordinate 849 downwards.
GCGTCAAATTACCTCAAAGTTAAATTATTTGGGAGGACATGTACCCCTAAAGTAAAGGTTAAATAGTCTTATAAGATTATATGCTTAGTTCCAGTAAATATAGGCTAGGTCTATGCAGTCACCCCGGGCAGTGATACGGTATGAAATGGTTTGTAATGAAGGAGACGGAACTCGTGTCTTATCTTCATCTTCTTCTTCCCGCTTTTCCTCATCTTTGAAATTAATATTGTGTTTTAGAATTAGAAACAAATCGAGATATACTTAACTACGACGTGCAAACAGGGACTTGGTCATCATTCCCCTGCCCCCTCCCCCTCCCCTCCGAAAAAATGCATGATTATACATGATTATTTACTTTTGCCTAGAGGGTTAATCAGTAAGGGTTTCCCGTTGAGCTGGAAGGGGGAGGGGAAGAGGGAGGGAGGGGGGGGGGGGGTGGAATGCATGAGGACGAAATAAAAATGTAACTAAAGTGAATAATAATTAATAATTTTCTATTTTGGGCAACGGGCTGCCCCCATCAAGGGGTCCTTTGCCCCCGTTTGGAATGACCGCAGACGATTCATGTTGACCCCACCTACTGAAATCTCGGGTGAGTTTTTGGAACAACCCCTCTGATTAATATGATTGAGACAGTGACGTAACTCATATGAGCCAGGAGAGGGGGGGGGGGGGGGGGGCTCGTTTGCCCGCTGATCTAGCTTGGGGATTGATCCTATATAATTGATTCATAACTGCATTTTCATTTTAGGGGCAACCGATCAAAATGATGTGGAAAAAGATGATTAATGTTGACCCCACCTATTAAATCTCCAGTTGTTTTCGGGACACCTCGGCTTCGATGACCCC